>JAJKFJ010022492.1:0-163841 GCA_027382625.1 Tetmemena sp. SeJ-2015
ATTATTTACACTTATAAATTGATAATAAAACGAATATTGATCAAATTTGTAATTATGTAAAATTGGTGGATAATTTATGAATCATATTGGTCAGAAATCAACTAGAAACATATATCCATTATAAGATTGATTCTTGAAGATCCCTCAAAAAATTCTTAAAGTAAAGTATGGAGTCAGAATCAAGGATAAAAATTATAGTTGGACTCTCACTCAACTGTATCCTTTGATGTAATAATCACTAATAAATGACGTAGTCCTCTTTCTCCAATTTTTCTTTGTATGGGTTCATACCTTTCTGCACGAAGTCAGACCTCCAAACACCATCTTTACCTTTTATACATATATGACCGTGGGGGTGCTTAGGACTTCCTTTAATAATGGCTATATCACCGGCTTAAGCCTCTTGTTCAGTCTTATTAGTGGGAGTATAACCATGCTTTTGCACCCAATCCCCATAATCTTTGGCACTTTTGATTCCGGTGGGCTGGTCAAGTTCGTCCCAAGCTTTTTAAATTGCGAATCTAACATACTTCGCACAATCGTGAATAGATTTACTTTTACTTATCCCTATTATCACTTCTGCTGCTCTAGCTTTCTTATCTGAGAAAGTTTAAGGTGGTTTGGAAGGAGCTTCTTTGGGTGGTGTAGTTTTAGTATATGAGACCGGCGAAGAAGGAGGTGATGGTGAAGATGAAGAACTCGAAGATGAGCTTTCTTAAAAATGAGGAGGTGAGGATGGTGGAGAAGGTTCTGATGAGGAAGGTGAAGATGGTTCTGGTGAAGAGGAAGAAGAGGAAGAACTATTTTGTATATCAATCGAAAAAGATACCTTAGAGGGGGTCCCCTCATTCAAAATCAAAAGATATTAAGAATAAAATTATTAATAATTACCTCTTAAATATATCTGAGGATTTAATAAAAAAGAGAATTGAAATTAAAATAATTTATAAAATTTATAATTAGTGTAAGTTGAAGTGTGAGATCAAGATTAAAATAATTACCTTTCAATTATGTATTTTATTATAAGCTAATTTCATCATTGTAACTTTTAAGAAAAAGATGGGTGGAGAGAGATACCTAGGCAGAAATTTTAACTTTACTATTTTTTTATTCTTACTATCTTTTTATTATATCATTTTTATTTTTGTATTCACATTCTTTTCAGAGTCATCTTGCTGTTGCTAGGTCTCTTATTCCTTTTATTCAGTTTCCTAATTAGATTAAGCTTCTTCTTTTTAATCAGCTTCCTGATTAGTTTATTATTCCTCTTTATCTTCCTTTGATTCAGTTTGCAAATTAGTTTGAGCTAGCTCTTTTTATTCTTCCTATTGTGATTCCTGATTTATTGATGCAGGTTCTTTTTCTTCCTTTTATTAGACTAATTAGTTGGATTGTTCATCATTATCATTATCTTCCCCTGATGATTCTTCTTACTGATAAAACCATGTTGATATCTCTTCTTCATTTTCTTCTCCTTCAACAACTACTTCATCACTATCTTCGTCATCATCTTCAATTTCTACATCCTCTGCTTCATCACTATCTGCGTCTTGTTATGCAGATTTATCATTATTTTGTGCTTTTTAGTCTGGTTCATTTTAAGGAGTACCTAGAGAGCTTTCAATTTAGCTACCGATTTATTAAAGGTTGAGCATAGGAAAGATTTGGTTTCTATTTAATTATTATATATCTATTATCAGAGATCATTTTAAATTTGCATTAGTTATAGTAAAAATATAATATGTTTGCTTTAAGTATTTTTCGAGAAATAAAAATTAATTTAGGGTTTTTAATTTGTTCTTAATTATTAATACAATTTCGATTTTTAATCAATTAATCAAGTTAATGGATAAATTCCTTATAGAAATTTAAAGTTAAGTCTAATCTAATTGAGGGGATATTATTAACAAAAATATTTGCTTGCTTTCATAATTCCTATTTGATGTGCTTCGTCCATGATTTAGTCTATATTAAAATCTATATTACATCTGCAACTTATTACTTTGAAATTATCTTTCTTAAAAATAATTTTTTTATATTGAATATTTCTCGCAAAATTAATAAGAATATCAAATTGTGAAAGAAGGTGTTTCTCAAATAATTTTTAATTGAAATTTATTCTTCGATTCTCTTTTTTTTCTGTTACTGATTAGTTTCTCTATATTCAAGAATCAATCAGGCAATTTAGGAAACACAAATAATAGCTAAGACAGACTAAATTAGGAAGTCAAGAAAGCAGGAGTTTAGCGCTTCAATAAATATCTAGGATCGCCAAAGTACTTAGAATAAATTAAAAAGTTTGAGAATAGTTAAGGCAATAATTCATAGGATATCCCTTTTTCAAGTTTTCAGGTTCCTTCTAAAAACGGACTCTAATAAGAAAAAGCCAAATTATTTTAGGATCTTATTTAAATTTCTAGTTTAAATGTAAAATAAAACTTCTAACAGATTTTATTTGTACTGTATTTATTTTAAAGATTAATTTTTATTTAATAACCTCGGGTTTATTAAGGAATCCAATTTTTTGCAGTAATTAATAGAAGATAAAATGTTTTAAATCATTCCTTTATTCTAATAACTAAGCTTTGTAACTGTTGTGATTCTTTTAATTTATCATGCTTTTAATTATTTTCCAATTCTTAATAGGAAGGGATGGCTTTAGGATGTAAGGGGATTTTAATAGAAATCAGCAAATGAAAAATAATAGAGTTGAATAGTAGTACGTGATGATGGATTAAGATTATTACATAGACTCAGCTTAAAAGCTAAATCAACATCTAAATATACATTAAAAAATTATTATAAAAGTAAATAAAAAATAATAAGTCATTTTTTAAAAATAAATGCATTTATTTTTGCATACAAAGTCAAAATAAAGTTAAAAATATATCTTAGCTTCACAATCTATTGCGATTTATGACAATTAAATAAATTATCATTCATTTTTAAATAAAATTTTAATTAATTTTTGACAAGTACTTATTTCATTAAATTTAATAGTGAGATAGGCGTCCAAGTTGAATTTTAGAAATCAAGAAACTCTGAGGGAAGTTAAACTGTCCAAATGAAATAGTTCTTGCATAAAAGAAATAACACAGAAGACAGATATTCCAAAGTGAAATCGGTCAAACTTAAGATCCCCTCTCAAAGTGTAGCCAGCCACCTACCTTCCACTACTCAAATGGACTTTAATGAAAAGCTAAAACTTTTAGGTCTTAAAAATGCACATACCCTACTTGAAGTAAATACGAGTGCACTCTCAGATCACGATAGAGAAAATAGACTCTATGATCGAACTCTCCTTCAGCAGCAAACTGTCTCTGAGTCAGGAAACTTTTCTCCATCCTAATTATCACATATCACCAAAGATAGTAGACAAACATTTCTCAATTAGCACACTCTCAAGATTTAGCTAAGAGATGGCTCAAACAAAGGAATTTAGAGTTACATAAATCAAAACTAGATCACTTCTAACACATCTATAATGAGTGGATCGCATAATTTTGAAAATAGGAAAATTCCTTAAACTCTAGCTTAATCGAGGCAAGCGTGGTTCCAAAAGCAAAAAGAGCGGCAAGTAGCTTAATCGACAGACTGGAATAAGATCAGAGATGAAAAAGATAGGAGCATCATCATAGGATCCAATAATGTGGAGGTACGAAGTAGCTTAAGCAATAGCTCAATGAAACATGTTTAAGTAAATAAGACCATGGATTAAGATAATGCTGGTTAAGAGACTTCTCGATTCAAGTTTTAGGGATTAAATACGTTACTAAAAGCTGAAAATAAAACCCGAATATATAAAGTGCTCAAAGAGGAATCTATGAGCCTCTCCAAGTAATTCAATTATGTTTATATTTTGATAAAATAAATTTTCCTGATTTAAAAGAACCTGCTAAAATAAAACCTAACTCCTGCCTAGAAAGAGGAAGAAAGACTACCTCATTATTCTAAATGAAAGAAAGTTGAGATGATAAAAGCTCAGCTGATTAATCCTTTAAAAAGAACAAGACTTCTCCTTATGACCTCAGACCTAAAATGATTGATAATCTTTGCACAATCACTCAGATAGAAGATTACGACCTCTTAAATTATAAAGTGCTCCTTACTAAAACTATAGAGTAAGCTATCTTGGAAGTAGAAGAAGAAACTGAGATTGACGAGATAAGAAAGTTCAAGAACGAATGCGGTAAGCGAAAGCAAGCTGAAAGAGAAGACTGGGAGTAAGAAGTTAAGAAAGAAATCGCTAGAATTATTACACATCATCTTTTAAGACTTGGGTTTCATTCATTTCTTATTCTCTCAATAAGTAGAAAAATAAGGCTTTGAAGATTGCTAGAGATAAGCGTGAGCAGTAATACAAGACTATGCAGAAGCTCCAATGCTTGAACATAGCAAAAGCTTATCTTTCGAACACCTTTACAAATTCTATGCAGTTCTTGTCCGACAACAATTATTGGAGAAACAAGTTTGAGGATCAGTTACAAGTCATTTACAAGGAATGGCTCTTCAAGAAAATTGATGAGGAAGCTCAAAAGAGCTCTAAGTCAGGAGATTTTCTAGATGGCATCTCAAGAAAGTTGATATAATATCAAGGGGCTGATATTGGAAAAGCAAAGGAACCTATCAAAAAGCAGATTTAGTAGAACATCCAAAGTTAACAACCATAAAATGAATAATCCTAATGTTCCTTCTAAGATCACACCGTTTGCTCGAAAATATGTCAGATTGCTTAAGAAAATCCAGAATAATTTAATGAGAAAAGTTTGATAACTACGTGACAAAGTTTGAAAATGAGGATCTAGATGAAGGAGAGGTGAATCCAGTTATTTACGAAGATATGACTTTTTTCACTGAATATTATCTCTAGCTTGAATCGTATTGCATTTTCAGTTGCTGACGATCCCTTCTACAAATCTTTGAATTTATAATCCAAGAAGTTATAGTAACAAACATCAAGGGAAAACATCTGGCTACTATTAATCCAGAAAGCCTTAATAAATACTTGGCTTGGAGTATCTTGATGATTTCAGAGAGCCTCCTTTAGATTTTAATAAAGTGAGAATCACTCTTTCACAGATGAAGAAGACTGGAACGATGTTGTTACTCACCGTGAAAACCTTTGATTTGAGAAAGTAACCACCCAAAGAAGGAGAGTTCGACAGAGCTTGGTATCGCCTTACAAACGAAGATACAAACTAGACTATTGATTACAAGCATATCAAGTAAATCGAAAAGCCTGAAGGTTTTGATGAAGATGCACCCATAAACGAAGAGGAAGAGGATATATTTGAGATTATATTATAGTGGCAGGTAGAATTTTCTTAGACAAAAATGGAAGATGGGTTTATGAAAGCTATAACCATTGTTTCACTAAAGGGAAATATGAGAAATATGAGAAGTGAGGAAGAGGTCAAGCATCAAGCTGATGAGATCAGATCATTATGAAAATTGCTGCAAATGAAGAGGAGAGAAGATAAGCAGCAAAGCTCGCAGCAGCCAAAATTAAACTGTTAAAAGTATCCTTAAAGTACATACATTGAAATGCAAAATCTTAAATATAACAAATCTAGCTACTTTCCTTCCTTAGTTTATATTTCATTCATCTTCTTCTGGTGCTTCTCCGCCTTCCTCAAAATCTTGGTGTACAGGTAGAGGCTCGGGTGGGAAGATAGGGTAGACCTGCATATTTCTTAGGAATCTACTGTGCTTTACAATTGTTGTCCTTCTTTTAAGAGTTTTATTTTTGACCGTTACTTAGAATCCATGAATGCATACACCGTCTGGCATCAAATATATTAAATAAATTCATTTGAGAAATAATATGAGGCATGTAGGGAGTCTTTGAAAGAGTCAATAAAATATAACATCAATAGAAGAGTATCTGCAACATTTCTTCTTACTCCTGGATGATCGAAAGGTAGCTCGGCCTCTAAGAGGTTTAGTCCATTGAATTCGATGGGTCCGAAGACGAAAGGTCGGGCAATCTTTTCTTGGAGTGCTTGACCAAACTCAGTAGGAATGAAGAGGTCCAAGTCTTTCTTGATAGGAGCTTATGGTTTCTCTTCTTTCTTTTCTTCCTCCTCGTCTTTTTAATCTTTCTTATTTCCTGCCTTCTTTTTCTTGGCTACTGCACTTAATGAAGCATTTATTTCATTAACAGAAATTTTCTCCTTTGCTCTCTAGATCTCATCATAATTTGCTAAGACCTTCTCATATACATATCGATAAGGGTGGGTGTAAGATCTGGGTATCTATCTGATGTGAAACTCTCGTTATCTACTTTTTCTTCCTGCCACATAAGTGATCGTGGTTCTTGCAGATGGATCCTCTTAATCATATTTTACCTGAATCTAATTCATTCTCACTTTCTTATCATCATTCAATTTTAGCATAGGCTCTCTTTATGAACTTAAGTTTTAAGCCATATTTTTCTGACTTTAGGCTTTCTATTAGAATGCAGTCATCATACTTCTGGGTAGTATTTTCCTCTCAAAGATAAATTCTATAATAAATTCAAGCTAGTCAGTTCAAGAGTGAAATAATATATAAGGGTAATAATGATGGCTATAATTTTCTCTTTCTTCTTCCTCAAATTCCCTTAAGTTGCCTTCAAGCAAGATTTATAGAGTGTATAATAATTAGGATTGAATATGAAGTGGACAGTTCTTCTTTCCTTGCTCTCAATTTATCTCACCTTTTCTTTCCTTTGGATTATAATGAAGTATCTGGAAAAAAAATTAGCCCCTTGATCCTAGACGATGCCATCCATAAATCTCTTATATCAGAATATTAAATTTAATATTTAAGGAGCACGTTCAAAATGGGTTGAACTTCTCTGTCATAATCAAAGAGGTCGAATATCTCTCACATTTTTAAGTATCACACATTTTCTATGAGTGATCTTGTCAATGCCAGTTTTCTTGGGTATGTAGGGAGGAGTGGGTGGCTTTGGCTGAAACTCGTCAGTTTGAATCTTAACTTCTATCTCGTCTGGGCGTTATTTTCCCTGCTCGGTCAAGAAGTAAGTCAAGTCCACTTCTATCCTCGCAGGTGGACCAGGTCTGAACTTATTATACCTATAATTCCCACACATGCATGCATTCTCTTTGTTCTTAGCCTTCTTAAACTCAATCAGCTGAGTCGAAAAAAGGTGACATCGTATCATACACATCAATTAAACTTTCTTTCTGTCTCTCTCCATCTTGATCCTTTCTTCCTCAAGAATTGGAATTGAGCTAATCAGGTTCATGTTATGGGTGTTTCCTCTGAAGACTCTCTTGTCATACATGATGTTGAGAGCATTTCTATCATCTTCGTTCTCCTCTGGAATCACCACCTGACTGCTACCTCCATTGAAGCTGTCCTTGTATTTGGGTTTGTTTTGCACCACTTTGGGCTGTGCTCCCTAGAAGGATTAAGACATATTGCTTTGAGTTGTAACTATCGAATTATTTCAATTTAATATATTTATTTCAAACCTACTCACAAGAAGCATTGACACGTACCATTTATATAGTAAAGTTGAGAAATTAGAAAATGATTTGAAATATCTTTAGACGCTTTGACTTGACTTTATAATACTGAAAAACTCGTATTTCAGTGTTTGAACAATTCTTTGACACTATTTTAGTTCATGAATTCTTTGTGTTGCTTTGGAACACCCTAATTATCATATCTTCTCTAAGCAAGAGTAGATCTATTCGTAGACTCTGGTGGGACTATTGGCGATATAAAACCCTCTCCATCATTCTATCTCCTTGCTATTGCTAGCTATTGAGTAGACTACAGGCTCTCAAGTTCAGATTCATTTTTCAGAAGGAGTTGTGATGGTTAATAGCTTCTTCTTTGCGATTCTAATACCTCTTACTTTGATTCCTCAGTCCCCTTCTTTAATCATAAATAATCAGTAAGAGAGCAAAGTTTAAATTCTTTACAATCTCAGAGCCACTGATGATTCTAATCATGTGATCAACCTTATTTTAGGCTTATAGATGGCGCTGGTGGATGATTTTCAGCTGTTCTTCATCTCCATTTTAATTAGAAAGTAAAGAGCCGATTCTCTTGCGATGATTAAATGCCAGGCCTTTCGACTGTATTCTATTTTGCCCTGTCTATTCTTCCCCTTTTATGTACGAGTTAGTTACCCTCTGCTTTATCAGATTTTTTCATTAAATCTGTTCTGCCTTCTCAAGTTATAAATAATTATAGATTTAGATGAAATTAGAATAGCATTAGTTGTTATTTGGAGACAAGAGAAAGATTAGAGTTAATAGTGTTCATGTTAAGGAAATTAACTCCCTGCCCATTAATTTCGTCTATGGTGATGCGATTAAGCTTTGAACCAGAGGAATTCTACCTTGCTTCTTGATTTTGATTATAAGAAAGAAATACTGTTTAGTTTAGAAGGTTTTGGTTCCTTCTCCAAGCATTCTGATTTTGGCTTTAACTAGCAAAGCTAGAATGAAAGAGGAATTTAAAAATGATTTTTTAAAAAGCTAAGAGCTGATTTAACATCAAGAGTTTAATTCATAATAGAAAAGGGCCTTCTCTGATTCGGATTGATGTCGCAAATGTCAATTTCTCCAGAGAACTACCTTACAACTCTTAAATCATCGTCTCTAATAACATTCGTAACTATTCTCTTATTTTCATGTCCAGCCTAAAATAGAAACTTAAATAAAATTATAACTTTTATCCTAGCTTCGATTCTGTCTCATCTTTTCCACAATACTACTGCAATTTACAATCTTGCTTCTCTTGCTTTCTATGGTATCTCCTAAAGACTTAACTAGCTCTGAATTTTCAAGGGTCTCTCGAATCTTTTACCTTCTTTCGTTCCTTTATTTTAAAGTCAATTATACCTATTCCTTTCCAGATTTAGCATCATTTAAAGTAAAAGTTTAAAGTTTAATAAAAAAATATCATTAGGCAAGAGGGACTTATTCATTATCTTTACTTAATGAGAATTGTCTCTCTTATGTAGTAAATTTTTCAAAATACTTCTTGCAGCTGCATTATTATCTTTACTGCGCTGTTACTGTGACTATGTTTGAATAATTTGGCTAGGGCTGATGCTGGAAGGAGAGAGTGAGCCTTATTTGGAAGTTATAATTTTGTTCTTCTAGAGTTCTTGATTTCCCTTCGTATCGTCTAACTTGCTATTTTGATGCAAGAAGTACAAAAATAATATTTCATGAGTGCTGAATAAATAAATAGTATTTGACTTTTCGTTCATAGTCTTGACTCATGTCTCCTTCAACTTCGTCGTTCGTCGTTGTTAAATTCTCTCTTTCCTCTGCCCTCACATCATCATAATTGTTATCAACTGAATCTTCATTTATGCGCTCTGCAAATTTCACACTCTATACTTAATCAGTCTGTTATTTCACTATCGATTAATTTTAACTTGGTTTTAAGATTTAACCTCCTCTCTAGCTTTGATTGTTACTGCCCTAAGTCTAGGCTCTCTTAATCTTTGAGAATGAAGATATTCTTGGTGGACTTTGCACTTTATTAGAGGAAGTTGCATTCAAAGGACGGTTTTAAGGGCTAGTTGAAAATGAAACGAAGATGTCCCTCTCCTCTTTTTGTTATACTGGCTAGCTTTTATCGAAAGACTAAACCATAATTAAAAAATAAGAATAAGGAACTTAATTTAATTAAAGGAAGATAAAAATTCTCAAAATATTTTATCTTTAAAACTATTCCTTTTAGTTTACCTTATACTAGTTTATTGATTTTACTTTAGATGAGAAGTGGGGGAGCGCGTTTACGAGTCAGCTTTGCTATTTGCAAAAGCAGAGGATTCATTAAATGTTCTATTCATCAGTTTAAGTCTGTCTTTGAGTTCCCCTAAATTGAATTACTTTCAGGGATGTGTTTACAGATAAGATCTAATTCAAATATTGCCCTAAGTCCAACATCATTATGTTTTATAATAATTAAATAAACTCATAATTTGTCGTAGTTATCATTGAGGTATTTATTACACTTTAGAGCCCAGTCTTTAAGTCCATTCGGCAGGAACATGCTTATTAGTTTAGAGGTTATGTTCATTTTTAGATCGCATTACATTATCATACGGTATACTATAATCACTTTAAAGAGGGTATAAAAATATTTAACTATCTTTCCATCTTCCTTCCTTCTTTGTATTGTTTAGAGCCCAAGAATGGTCACTGCTCTTTCTACTTTGGCAGGCTTTGGCCTCAAAGCTTCTTATTATTCAGCTGGCAAGGACGAGTAATAGCAGTAGAAAGTGTCTTCAAACATTTAATACAAATTGTAAACAGACTTAATTTAAAAGATCTTTGTTGGAAAACTTCAACTCTTTGTCAACGAAATCTCTGTTAGAGAAATTCAATGGTGATTAAATATTCGCATGAATCTAAGCAAATTAAGATTTGTTTAGCTAGTAATTGATGGCTACATTTTTGCAATTCTCAGAACTAATGAGCTCATATTAAAACATTTTTGTCCCATTTCCTTCTGTGTTCAGTATCGAAAATCTATACAAAATTTAGATTAGATTTTCAATCGACTATTGATGCTTACACAAGTGATAAGTTTAGAGATTGTAAAGTGCTCTTTGAAAACCACTTCTGCTAATATATAGGGGTGCTAGGAGTTGTGCTTTGCTTCCGTTCTTCTTCAAATAAACTTGTACTTCATCCTTGGACAGTTTCAATTCCCACAGGCTAGACTAGTCTTCTCCTTTTTCAAAAGCAAAGGTCTGCTCAATCTCCTGGATTATACCTCGCTTAGACTATAAAAATATATTTAGCTTCTAATTCTAATAATTCTCTTTTGGCACAAAATATTTGCCTACTTACAAATCTAATAGAAGACTCATAATCATTTCTATACTTGGCCAGGTCCTCTATCTCTTCATCAGAGTCTCCTTCAAAAGCGTACTTTTCCAAAAGATCATCCTCGTACTCGTTAGCAGTGTCAGCTTAATTCAGTTAAGCAGCTGATGAAGATAAGAAAAGATTTCATTAATATTGAGAGATTGTTGCTCACTACAAGATTGCTAATTCTCAACTGTGTCATTTTACTTGCCCATGGAGAGACTGTTTTGCTTCTTCTACTTCACTCTATCAGTTTAGGGAAATAAATCTATAAATTTACTTTCTGATCAAGACCAATCGCAGCTTGGAGACTCATGCACTCTCGATTTTCATTTCCCTTATTTGTCCTGTCTAAAAATTATCGTTCACTGATTATGCGTACTTTAAGTAGTAATTTATCCTAATTATAGATCAGCATAGCTTTAATTGCTACTCATGTCTGTTTGCAAACTCCTCTTCTCGAACTTATTGCACTTTAAAAGCATTTTATTATTCTTTTTGAACCTAGTATCGATCATGCTTAGATCTTAGCTCCCTTGGCTTTGCTTTTTCTTGGCTTTGATTCTCAATATCCTCATCGTCTGAGATGTCAGAGTCTGAATCTGAGTCTCTGCCGTTCCTTTTCTCTGTGCTGTTTGGATTTTTGTAGCCTTGCTTTTTCTCGTCGCTGCAACAGTATAACTAGTTACCCATTAACTTCTACTTTAATTTAATTTCTTTAATTTCTACTTTATGCTATTATGATAATCACAGTCTCATCATACTAACATATTCTAATTACTTACAAGAGTAATTATAATTTCAAGTTATAATATTATTATTGTTGTTGTTCGAATTGAGTAATGGGAAACGACGGTGGAAGCATCCCTCACAGGACTGAAATGGTCAAGCTCAAGTAAAAAGAAGAGCGCAAGGACCAGTATGAGCTAGCCAGGGCAAGATCTAGATTATGTGCTATCTCTAAGACTCCTCTAAGGCCACCACTTGCAGTTTGCAGAATGGGGCTTGTATATAACAAGGAAGAGCTTGTGAAGCGCCTGATAGAAAAGTAAATACCCAAGGCATTCAGACACATCAAGAAATTAAAGCGAGACGTCAGGGAACTAGAGGGCATAGTGAGTAGACAACTCGATGAAGATAAGGGAGATAATGATGGCGTTGTGATTGTGTGTCCTATCACTCAGAATGAATACAATGGATTCAATAAGTTCATGGTCAGCTGGCCTTGTGGCTGCATCTACAGCGAGGAAGCACTCAAAGAGCTCAAAGTAAAAGGCAAGTGCGTCAATTGCGGAGTTGACTTTTCAGATGGCAAAGCTCAGGAGAAAAACTCTGACTCATCTGAAATCAATGATAAAGGTGAAGAGCCAAGACATAAAAAACTTTAAGTAGTCGAAGAAGGCGAAGAATATATAGTCAGTCTAAATTAAACCCCAGAGGAGCAGACTCAATTTTTGAGAAGATGGGATGAGAAGGAGAGACTAGCTAAAGAAGAGAAAGAGCAAAAGAAAAAAGCTAAGAAAAGTAAGAAGAGAGCGAACAGGGATAGAGACCAAGATGAAGAAGTGAAGAGTGAGGAAGATGAGCAGGCAAATAAATTAGGGGAATAAATAGCCAAGAGATAAAAGACAGGGGCCAAGCCTGAGGAAAAGAGTGAGGCTTTTAAATCTCTCTTCTCGAAGCAGTACGAAGAGAATAAAGATTCTGATTTTCTCTGTAGATGTGCTCATAGAGGCCTTCATTGACTATAAACATCAGTTCAAATGACAAAGTAAAATTAATTTCTTATTCCCTAATCCTTTAATCCAAATTCTTATGAGTCATGGAAAAAATAAGAAATCAATCGTTTTCTGATCTTTAATTTGGCCTCTCTTCTTAATTTATAAGAACCAGGGATTCCTTAAGATCTTTATTTATCTGGGTTTGTATGAATTCTTCTCTTGATGGTTGTCTTACCCTAATTAGTACAACATCTCCAAGGCCATTTATCTTCAAACTACTCAATCCTCTTTTGAGAGTAGTTGATCCTCTTTCTATTATACTTTAGTAAAAGCAAAATAGAAGTTTTTCTTACATCTGGTATGAGCAGGAACATACTCCCCAATAAAATTTCTTGACCTATAAAACGAAGTGGTTAAAATCTTGTCAATTATGAAGTACACTATTTTGTTGTTGAGTATTTTGCTCAATGCGGTATTAGTGTGATAGCTGGAGCTATAGTTGCTTAGTCCACTCTTAGACAAAGCACCTTGTGTATTTCTCTTCATTTTAAACCTGCTATTCTCTTGGCTCTCTCTGTTTTCCAAATGATTGGAATCCTCTCTGCTATTTATACGATGCTGATACGACTTAACTCCTAAGCTTTTGAAATTTCTCTATTACAAGTTCTCTGAGATGCCTAGCTCTATTGAGTTATCGAAGTTTGATAATTGAGAGCGGTCTCTATTCATCTCAAATGTTTAGTAGTCCTAATTCTATGTTAGATATTAACTTAAAAAGATACTTTTGTTGGCGAAAGAGGCAGAGTTACATTTATGGATTCCTAATCAAGATTTATTTCTTGGTTAGTTCCTCACTCGGTTTACTCTTCTTATTGGGAAATTTAGCTATGGTTAATACTTGAGGAGCTGGATTGAAATTCTAGAATGTTTGCTCAAACTTATCCTCTACGACAGTGTGTAGATTCTTCAGATTTATATCTGGAAGCATCTATTAAGGAGATTAGTAAATAATTTTCTTACCCCATCTCTTGGCGAAGTCTAAATAAGACTGTTATTCCTCTTAGAATTATGAGCTGAGTATGTGGCATGTGCTGAATATCTTGAATGTTTCCACTGAAGTTATAGTTACTTTAAAAAAAAGTTACATAATTATCTACTCTTAAATTTTATAGTTATGAAACTGGAGAGGATTGTGTTTGGGATTAACTCCAAATGAGTTAAACAAACTCTTGCTATGTGAACTGAGGAGACTTCTTCAACTTGACACGCTTGGAATCAATAGATTTGTCTAATTAACTAGTTAAAACCGCTATTGATTATATTTACCTTGCTTTGAAGGTGCATATTGATTAGAGGATCAACCTTGGCCACAGTAACTGAAGTCTCGTTCAGTATCTTCCTCAGTCATTCATGCTAATTCAAATTTTGAGAGCGAATTAAATTTTACCTTGGTCACATGATTAATTAGATCCTGTCTGGAGACAGCTGATGACTTTGCATTTTCCAATTTGCTCTTCATCTTTTAATTTTCCTCTATTATTCTTTTGAGATGTTGCTTCTTGTTCACAAAATTTAAGCTCTTAGGCCCGTACTACTGCAGATGAGGAATTTTTTCATTCTAAGAAAAGATTTTTTGCACATTAACAATGGTACCTCTACTACTTTATTTATCTTGCTAAAGATTCTCATATTTTCTCTTGCTATTCCCTCATCCCTATATTTGAAATGAATAAGTGTTCTTATAGTAAAAGAGGAGAATGGGTAAAGAAGATTTTGAAGGGATGAATTTCATTAATCTTTGTTTGTGTTACTTTTTGAATTGGTCTCTCTGAAATTGAATTTGCAGATTTAGTTTGTATCAACCCATCACTTCTGGGGATGAAGTGTCCACCACAGCACTTAAGCTAGTTACTTTGTTCACGTGATTCAAGTAGTTTATAAATGGCCTATATTCAAATTATTAATCAACGTTTCCGAAATTTGAGGTAGCCATCAAGAATACTTTTTCCCATCTTATATTCAAGAACATGAATAGCTCAAGTATACCTTACATATATGAAGTGCCGTTTCCTCTCTTGGATTTCTCTATCATGTTTATTTATCTTCTAGAATTAATTTATTTTATAAGTTTATTATAATAGCTCTTTAATACTTGTAGCATTTATTATATTGTTTTAATTTCAAATTTAAATAAACAGGCACATTTGTTCTTGGAAGAGAAGAGCTTGCTGATATCACAGCATGAGCAGAACATGAACTGCGTTCTCAATCTGCAAATGATCACAGAGAGTAAAAATATAAAAGTTTTTTAAAATTGTTTCTTATTTAATTTCCACTAATTGCTATGGATACTAATCTCTTGTGGTATAGAATTATTGTTCTCCATGAATGTGCCGCAAGAGATCGCACAGAAGTATAATTTCCTAAAGCAGCAGACCTTTCGAAACTCTTTTGGGTTTGATGTTTGCACCTGCAGTTGTCACCTATGTGCCACCTCCTACTCATGGCTCGAGTGACGGCAGTTAACAACCTTATTCTTCCACAAGTAAATCTCTTGTAATTTATTCTCTGTTTAGACTATCATAAATAATTAACTTGATTTTCTAAATTAAGATGATTGCATCAATCTTAAGGAGCCTCTATGGGCGGAAGGAGGGGCTCTCATCATCAGCAGCCAGTAAGTTCCAGCTACGAGAACACCCCACTCTTTAGCCAAGTTGAAGACCTAATCAAATCTCTGGTGGATCATCTCTCCAACGCCTCCAAATCCCTGGTCTTAGATGATGGAGAGGAAAACTCTTTCGTCTAAGAATCATTTCAAATTTGAGCAGAAAGATTTATTTGAATTGCAAATGTGAATCACTGTCCAAGAAGTTCTTGGAACCGCAGTTAGCATCACTTAAAGATTAGAACAGTGGAGCTTATCCCTCTCCCACAAGCCCAACTAGAGATGGAAATGGGGGGCATGCCTCGCACTCTCTCTACTCACACTTGCCTAGAGACTTCTTACAACGGGTTGATCTGCTCAAGAGAGAATTCGATGATCACATATGGGCAATCATAAAATGCAAATATCTATTTCAAAATATATTGGGCGTATTGTTAAATGGTGGACCATTTCGGAGAGAGAAAGACAGAGGTGGAGAATTAGTGGCAGCGCAAAGTTGACTTACTAAAAGCTGACAACAATAAACTTCAGGTACAGATTGAAAACAGCAAACTGCAGAGAGGTAGACAGGAGTGTCAGTGTCAGTTCTTCGAATCAGAGCTAGCTCAAGAAAGAGATGAGCACACCAAGTAAATTCAAAAAAGAAATTTCATAAAAAAGTTATTAAGATTTCTTGAAACAGTTTTATTAAATAGGTTTAGATAAACAGACTAAAGCAGAAGTACGAAAATGAAATTTATGAGACGAGAAAGCAGGCTTAAGGATCAGGGCAGTCACTGGATCAATTCAGAGCTCAAGTCTTTGGAGATATGAAAACTAGGGTCTTTACATTTGTCCAAGAGAAAAACGCTAACTATATTTAAAATTTGAACTATTCTATTAGATATTCTATATTGACGGCTTCTGTAGAGAGCAAGGTACTAGCTAGAGCTTAATAGACCCTATTGAACTACTAATTTACATAGTGCAGCGGTTAGAAGGAGATAACAATTGGCTGGTGGATAAATTAGCAGAGTTAGAAGAGGATAAGCGCAGACTCTTAGAGAAATCTCACCTAGACTAGATTGAGGAAGATATTCTCAATGGAAAAATCTTTATCTTATAATACAAAGTGTGTGTTGCATAAATTATCTTTTGCGATTTGATAGAGCAAGTAAAGTAAAGTGACTAGCTACTTGAGGCGTACTCTTTCTAAAGAGATGAGTTAGTGGCAACTCTAGAGTCGACAGCCTCTTCTCACACTTCTTCACTCCCCCTTCAGAGGAATTTCATTGATAACCGCTCAACCAAATATATTACTCATTATCTTATTACTCAGCTGATAAAGAGAACAGCCTAATATCTTCTCAGTAAAATTCTGCTCAAACTAATACCAAGCAGACTCAATTACAACAGCAGAATAGTTCCTAATACCTACTAAACAAGAAGCACAATTTCCCTACTGCAGCTGGGCTTAGAGAAAGCCTTAACTCTAACAGAAGCAACTCTGGATAGTAGGAGAGTCTTGTAGGAGGCTCTAGATGGAGTTAAAAAGAGAGCAAGTACATTCAAGAGAGAGAAGACTCAGATTCAAGGGCCAATAAATTCAAAGCAAAGAATCTGAGTTAGAAGTTAAATTAATTATATACTTCAACTTCTTAAGATTAAGTTTCAAAACTTGATGAAGAGCAGTGGAGGAGCTAATGAAAGAGGCTCAGTCGAAAGCAGAATGAGCGGTGCTCTAGTCCATGATGATGAAAGTGCAGTCTTGGGAGGCACTTTAAATGAGATGATGCTGAAGGAATAAGAAAACATCGACAATTTAATTTTTGTCTCTAATTTTTATTAAACGGTAGCAACTTCGCATCTCTTAACCAACAATCTTCACAGTTCATGTCTTACTAGCATCCACCTAGCACCACTCATCAAAATTAGCCTCCACAGAATTTCCAATTCAATCACACTGCAACCTTGACTTCACCACTTTAAAATCTTAACTCCAATCACAAGCCCCCTTCCTACAATTTGCCAACTGGGCTTCAAATGTACCAGTCAATCGATTCTAACACCTTCAGCAACGGAAAACAAAGCATCCACTAACTTGCAGAGAAGAATCAGCATGCACTAGCTGAGAGCACAGACTACTATACTGACTATGCAAATTCTTAATCTAACTTTAACAGGACAAATTATTGAGAGACAAGAGGTATTTATTTGAGGGCGGTTGATTTTTGAGTGAATTAAGTGACTATTTATAAACTATAGTGATAATATTTATAAGGCGTCGATTATCTATTCCTTTAATTACAGATAACCAAGCCTCAACAACTTAGTCTTGCTCAAGTCAAGCTCCTTTATCTTCTAACTTGTTAAAGTATTGATGTACAGAGAATAAGCACCTAGCTCTGTGGTGGAGTAAGAGCTATAAATATTAAAATTATTATACTAGAATATCAATAGCTGCAGCTTCAACTGTTAAAAGGGAATTACTTTCCTTTGAGGCAAGTTATATTCTCACTCTATCTTTACAGTCTTCAGTTTAAAATTGAAAACTCTTTTCATCTTTATTTATAGTCACCTCACCTTGAGATCAACTAGCCCAAAAGGGCTTGTGAGGAAACTAATGAATCCTCATCTGGGGTTGAAGCCCATGAGTGACTTCAACTAGTTCTCCATGGAGTCTAAGTCCCTGCCAGATGGCTCCTCCTCTTCTTCGTCTTGGTTTCCATCTTCAAGACTCTCTAGCTGATCTTATACACACCTAGATTGCCTGCAACTCTTTCTAACTTTCTCTCTCTGTACCTGACTCAGCCTAGCTGGCCTCATTAGGCTATGAACTTTGCTTCCTCTGGGTACGAAAGAGTTGAAGTGACGTTCAAATTAACTCCAGCAGATAGTCCGCTTGTCATTAGCTGTTGAGCCGTTTATTAAAATCAATGTGAGCATTTATATGAGCGCTTTGAGTAAGCTGAATCGAAAGTGGACTAACTTCGAGTAAATTATTAGCTGGGAAGAGTTCCTTGAACTACATGAATTGACCTTCAGTGTACTTTTTTAGACTTCACTTTCATTAAGGGATCACTAAAGTAAACTTCATTTGAATGAGATTCAATATTCTTGTAGATGTGGTATACTTGTAGATTGCAACATCTCAGCTGAGGTTTTGTGAAGGTTCTCGGGTCTAGGGTGCTGACCAGGAGGCTTTTAGAAAATGGACTCTTCGATTTACCAAGTTTTGACAAGGCTTCCACCTTGCTGATTCTAGAGAGATTCCTCAATTATGTACTTGGAGAAGGGATTGATTGAAGACATCACTTGTTTGAATAGATAGCCCTTGTTAAGTGCTTCATTTCCAACTTGCTCCTCGATATTTATAATATAAATTTGCTCTATAGATAAAGATATTGGAATTCTTTCTCTTCTGAAGAGTTTCTTCTTTCAACTTTTGAGCTTCTTAAGCAACATCCATCTGCTCAATCTCTTGCATCTTAATTCTGTGCTTTTCATGAGCGACCATTGGAAGATAGGCAAACAGGTTTTGCACGTTCTGGAGCGCTGTGAATTTAGATCTTGGTTAAACGTGAATCTTCTACGCAGCTACTTTAGCCTTGAGCTGGTCAGTGATTTGCTGCAACTGATCCTTCAAGTAATGAGGCACTTCTATGATCATCAATAATAAACCAAAGTGAAACCTTTACTAATGAATGAATGATGGGAGGTTGTTGCTACTACTGCTGCTATTGCTGTTGCTGCATTTGCTGAGCTCTGTTTGCAGCTTCGATTTACTGCTGTGCAAGAAGCTCTAGTCTTTCCTTTTCTCTCTACTCTTCAAGCAACTAACCTTTACTTCTTCTCTTCCTCTACTTGGATCAACTGTGAGAACAAGTCGGTCAAGTCGTCATCAGACATCTCAGTTTGAGCCTTGCCTACTACTCCTGCACCTTCTTAGGCAGACTGCTGTACTATCTACTACTTCTGCTTTGCTATGTTCTTTTCGTAGATGAGGTCGATGTCTGAGAAATTGCGCTACCCTTCTTCGAAGTCCTTTACCATCTCCTCTACTTGCCTGGCTAGCTCTTAATCAAGCTAAACTTGCTTTTGTTTCTCAGCCTCGAGCTACTGTTCCTTTTTTACTCGGTCACGCTCTTACTGTTTCTCTTACACCAACTTGTCAAACTCGTCCTCTTATATCTGTCTCATTGTCTTTTAATCTCCATAGAGCTTCTTCTGTCGCTCAACATTATAATCAGTCACAAGCAGAGATTTTATGATAGCTCTTTCTCTCTCTTGATGTTTTCTCTCATTTCGTCCTCGTTCTAGATACTTCTGCCAATGAAGGAGCTGCTTTCTTTCTCAGGATCAAAGTCAGCCCACTCAGGGTCCTCCTCTTCTTCCTCTTCCTATTGTGACTGCTGCACCCACTTCCTATCTCCTCCTCTTTAAATTAAACAAGCATATCAAACCTCTTGGATCTCTCTAGATCTGTCTCTGGCTGTTGTACTAAGCGTTTCCAATTCCAGCGCCAGCACCTCCTCTGTTGGCACCTGGGGGAGGTCTCCTTCTTAAGGCTCAGACTGCAATCAAATAACTAACTAATATTTATGCAAGGAAGCTCCTTCTGGGGGAGTTTCGAGTGGAGCCTCTGCCTCTGGGGCTTGAGGTTGAGCACTGAAGATTTCAAGCCACTGAAGGACGTCTTTATCGAAGCGGTTGAGATTAATCTCTTGCTAGTTTGGTGAACTTGGTAAGCAGCATATCTTTTGCAAGCCTGACTCTTCTTTTCTTAAGTCCTGATGCCTGCTTGAACTTTCTATAGCCTCTGATGGTTTAAAATATTGAAGGGTCTTAAGTATATGTAAGTAAATAAATAAATTAGAACAACTTAAGCCTTTGGCTTTGCTACTGTGATTTCTATTGAGGGGTCACCTAGGATCAGGGCGTCATCCATCTATGAACCCTCTTGATAATTCTCAGATTGCTGAGATAGGGCACCTTCAGCTTGCAGCTGTCCGGAAAGCATCATATTGAATTTCTGTTCCGCAGTTAGCCCCTCTGATGCAATAAAATGGTGTGTTGTTAGAAGATTAAATTCTGAAGGAGCTTGTGAGTTACCTCTGTTTTCGAAGTCGCTTCTGGTTTGCTAAAGTTGGTTGAGAAACTCCTACTCATTCATGCCTGAGCCTTTACCTTCCTCATATTCTCCCTAGTTTTGATTTCTTGGAAGATAGTTGCCTCCACCATAGTTATTTTTCTTAGCTGCGTATCTCTACCCTAAATAAACGATCATTAGAATATCGAAAATCTTGAATCCAGATAGGAAGTGCCAAATTTAAAGTGACCTCCAATTAATATGTCTCTTTATTGGCAATCACGAGATTAGATTGCGTTTCCGCACTCACCTTAATTATCTGGGCCTCCTCCTTGGTAATTGTTATCTCTCTGCTGATAGTACTAGTTGTTTCCACCTCTTCCTCTGGAGCCTTGGAAATCGCCTCTGCTTCCTCCTCGGCCTCTTTTGTTATAGCCACCGCCTCCACCGCGGCCACCATAGCTTCCACCTTCGTTGCTTCCTTAGTAGTTCTTAAATACTCCTTTATATCCATTTCAAATGATTTTTTTTTATAAGTTCTAAGACATATTTGTTTGCTCTGAGATTATTGCAGATCTGCTACTAATCTTAAAAATTAGATTAAGATGACAATAATCATTAAGAAAATAGATTAACTATTACATACTAATCTTTATAAATTTAAATTATAGTATTATTTGACTTTTCCACTGCTTATCCGATAAAATATGATCCACAGCTCATCATATTAAGACAAGAGAAAAGTTTAGAAAGAAGGAAAGCAGGAAAATAAATATATATTTGTCTTATTAAAAATAAAATTAAGCAAGCAGCACAAATTATAAACCCAACTCACTTGTTCTAATTTGTTCGCAATTCTTCTATCTCACACATATTTCCATGTTGCAGCATGTAACTAGCAATACTCAATTTTCAGACCCAATATAGACCAAAGACAAAAAGGTAAAACCTGAAAGCTTTCCAAAATCAGCTAAACTTAATAACTCATCGCACCTGACCAAGACTGCAGCTGATTTATTTTCTACATCGGATATCAAACCACCAAAAGTTTTAAACATGAATAATGCTTTAACGCTTTAATGATTTATCGATTTTAAGAGAGCAATAATTTCTCGCTACCATCGCAAGTGACTGAGACAGAGCTAATTAAATCCCTGGTCTACGAATATTTCAACAATCTTGATGATAGAATCAAAACTTAGCATTTATTTTTTATTCTTGAGAGAATTTAAAATCAAGAAGTACCTCGAAGAGAGCTCATTCTCACTTCTTAAGTCCAAGAAAAGTAGTAACAGTAAGAGTATAGAATAGAAAAATTAGCCTTCATCTATAATAAAAATTAAATCATGTAATTTTTCATCTCAGATTCGAAAGCTGAGTGTTATTCAGAAACTGACCCAGGTCTCAAATGATCTCAAGGCCAAGTCTAAGCGAAGCAAGGAGGAGACTCTAATCAGCGGCAATGAAATTACAAAGCCTGAATAATAAGAAGAATTAAAAGAATATTAGGACTAAAAGGATAGCCCACTAGTTTTAAATCAGAGGATAAGCTAAATGCGAAGGGGCTCCCACGGTATGATTACTCAAAACAAGTTAAATCTATATCTATTAATTAATATGATGATAAAATTTAAGTTGTAGGATTTTATAAGCCAAAACTAAGAACAACTGAAATTGAAACACAGAGCGAATTAAATTAACTATGCACCCTAAAACTACTTTGTAAAAGAGTACTTTTAAAGCCTCTTTAAAGTGTGGAGTGGATTCTGCAAATCTTTAAAAGCCATTGCATTGGGAAACCATAAAGAGAGCATTTGTGTAAATGCCAACTCGCTTGGGAAGTTATATTTCCTGTAAGAAACAGCCACTGAAGGCTCGCACATATAGACTTTATTTTAAAGTTTTATGGAAATAGAATATAGAGGATAGTGTACTAGCCAAGTTATTAGATTTAAAGAGCTTGTAAAAATGTTGCTGCAGATAAGTCCACTCTTCCCTTTGGAGAAAGAATCGATTTTAATATTTCCCATTTTTTATCGAAGGTATTGAACCATAAATTAGCATTAAGTAAATCCCACTGAACTTGAGCTAGATAGCAA
The DNA here is from genome assembly GCA_027382625.1 of Tetmemena sp. SeJ-2015. Lineage (NCBI taxonomy): Eukaryota > Ciliophora > Spirotrichea > Sporadotrichida > Oxytrichidae > Tetmemena > Tetmemena sp. SeJ-2015. Next base: position 22,410 of record JAJKFJ010022492.1, read on the forward strand.
AAGTGAGTGGGCAATCCATTACTCATGTTGAGAAAGCTCTTTCAGACATAATCAACCATCTCATTTAAATACTCTCATACTCACCTCAAAGCATTCAGAGTAGCTCTTTCAAGCTTAACTTATTCTCTAAATATCTCTCTATTACCTAAATATGAATTAACTTGAAGATAGGCGTTTTGCAAATTTCCTCTGGAGGCTAATTAAGTTTCTCAGCAGAGAGTGTCGAGTTGCTAAGAGCAGAGTAGCTCTAAAAGTAATTGCTCTCACAGGCTTATGACAAAGAGAGCTAGTTAAATAATTCAAACCTACGCAAATTTAAAGCTGAAAACCCAGAAGATTAGTACAATCCAGTCTCATCGTTTGATTTAGTAATATTTTATAAGTACAAGGATTCAATTTCTGAAGGAAAATGCAATTTCTATTTTATGATGCAGTGGGAACGAAAAGAGACAGAGGATTGTTTATTTAGATGAGATTCATTTTTATTTTTGTGGATTAAATAAGACAATCAACGACAATCAGTCAACATACTCGCTCTCTCGTTTAAGTGTGACAACTGACAAACTTAGCCTGATGCTGGCAAAGAAGAGTGTTCAATCTCTGAATTAATCCATGCGCATGAGTACTGCATCTATCAAAGATAGCAGATCAAATGACTGCTATGGGAGCACTGCAGCCATTCACTTAGGCAAGTATGGTGCTAATTATTTCAATACACCTCTCATCAATTAGCTAAACAACCAAGTCAATAAAGAATTTGAAAGGGATGCCAAGCTAAAGAGAATGTAGAAGTCTTAATTAATTGCCAAGAGAGATAGACTAGCAGAAACTTAATCACTTACAACTAGAATTGAGGCGCTGGAGATTAAGAGACCTGAGAGTTAAGCGATTTAGTAAATCCTATCTCGAAGCCCTTACTAAACAAATGCAGAGAGCTCTAGGCTCATCCCGCAACTAATGCGAAACGGCAGCGAGCTAAATTAGACCCTTCTGCCTAAGGTAGATGCAAATATCATCAATGGAAGTATCATCAATAAGAGTTATCTTGACTCTGCTTTCAGCAAAGCCAAGAGTAATCATCTTTCTTTGTTCCTTGTAGTTTGTGATGTATTTTTATAATCACAAAGAGGCTCTAAATAGTTCCTAGCGTTACAAGTAATCTATAGAGGAACTTTTAACCTCAAATGCCGATAAAGAGAAATCAGATAAAGACTTCGCTAACCTATAAACTGGTCTCACTGATAGTAGCCTTTCCTAATCTCTTGCAAAAACTAGTTCAACTGGCTTTACTCATGCCTCAGAGTGTATTTATTTATGATATTCTTGCCGTCAGTTCGCTTCATCATTAGAAGCAAATAATGCGCATGAGCTATAACACAGACTCAGTCTATCAGCGAGCAATGGACAAATATCTCTCCCAGCTAAATATGAAGGAGCAACTTCAAAAAGAAGATTAGAATTAACTAAAGCAAAACGTGAGCGACTATGCAAGATTGCAAGAATATCTGAGAAACCGTAGAAAGTAAATTCAAGAGAACAATAAGAAGTTCCTTCTTGAGCAAGCAGAGCAGAAAGTAAGTAACTACTTATAGATCAATTAATTCTTATCGTACTTATAGAAAGCCAAAGACCAGTTCGATAAGAGGATTGTGATGAATGCATCCGCTGATTAGACAACGTTCGGACCTCAAGAGGACGAGCTATTTTTATCAAGAAGAGTTCAACATTTAAGCAGCTTGCGATCATCTTACTAAACCGGTCTAAAATCTTAGCTTTAATCGAAGAGAGCGGAAGAGTTAGCCTTAATTCAAATAAGAAGAGAGGAAGAAGAAAGGTTGGCCAAAGAGAGCGCAGAGCAGTATCAGACAGATTTAGAAACAGTTAAAAGGAGACAGCTTGAAAATTAGAAGGCGTGCAAAGAATTCTGGCTAGAGTAAATGTAACTCAAAGCCAAACATAAGAAGCTTCAAAATTATTTGATGTGAAAGGGAAAACAGAGCTTTGAAGGTTCTACTTTAATCTAGCCCAAATATAAGTTTGATTGAAAATAGTAAGACTCTTAATTTAATTGGCGCAAATTAGGTTTAATCTGAGCCATTCAAATCTTAAAGTATTACTATTTAAGCTGAATTTATCTTAAAGATTATAATTAATAAATGTACTATTAAATAGAGGGAAGTGATTGAGAGAACGAACTTAAGTTCAGATCTCCACACTCATTTTTCTCGACCAACCCCTAATTCAGATGGCACTCTCATCTCCTTTCAGCTCATGCTTAAGCTAGCTGACTGTGAGAAGATCAAGTTGGTCTGTAGCTAATGAACCAAGTTGTTAACTACAGTTGCAGCGAGGTAAGTTAGTTTAATCAACATCGATCGCGAGATGTCTAAGAGTTGAGGGAGTAAAGAGAATCTTTGTGATTTAAGGATGATAAAAATCGGATCAACCAACTGAATCCTCGTGCTTTAATGTTGACAGATCTATAACCTGATCATTCACAAAGATTCCCTTTCTTTGCTCTTCTTCTCTTTGCCATTTGATACTAAATATAAATGAAGCTTATGATTAGTACTATAGATCTAACTTAATGAATCATATAACTTTAATATCTACTAGCAATAATAAACTGAGGGCCACCTGAGTATTATATCACTAACCTAAGTCTAAGCCTATGCCTTCCTCGCTGTATTGTAAGTCCAGTAGCCTCGTCCTGTCATTCGCAGAGTTAACTTAACTCCATTCACACAAAATTCCTTGTCTGAAGTGCTAGAGAGAGATTGAGTTTCGGCTCTTTCTCCTCTGGCCAAATTGATGGCAAGGCCAGACAGTGTGATATATCAGGGCATTCTCTCTGCTTAGTCCCTTTGGCTTGCTCCTCGTGAGTTTTGGTGAAGGTTGGAACTTTTAAGCGTTTTGCTTTTGAGATCCGTGTACTATTCAGCTCGAGCTTGCTCCCTGTGTATCCTTAAGACCTCTTTCCTCCGCGCCCCCACGTGAGGAATACCAAGTACTCATCTTAGTCGTGGCTCGTCCATGATTAGGCAAAGGGCGCGGGATAGCTTCCGGCTTATTTGGAAAGCGATTGAGTCATGTACACAGCACATTCCTTCAAAATTATTTCTATTAACTGCTCCTAAGCATAAGATCTTAATTTTGTTTAGGTAACAATATGCAAGCTAAAAGTCATCATGCAAACCTAAATGATGAACCTATTGTATCAATACTCTAGCAAATCTACCTACAAAAAAGGCATTATAACCTATAACATACAACATACATACTTGTAATAATATAGCATAAGAACTGTCTTCTACCATTAATTTGTAAACATATCACCGCAATTGTTTTGAAGATGGATTGAAAGAGAATTAAATCCAAACGAATTAAGTCTTTCAAGATAATAGATGCAGGCTAATAAGAATGATATTATCATACTATGATGATTTTATGTGATACGAAGAAGGGTGTTTTTATAGCTGAGAATTTAATAAAAAAGAGAATTAAATTAGATATTAAATTAAAATGGAATAAATCAGTGACAGTTAAAGTGTCTCAGATTTAAATAATAATTACACCATTCGATTCAGCATCAAATTCTAAGAACTTTTTATCCTTGCAACTTTTCTGTGGGAGAGCTCAGTACAGAGTTATAAGCGACACAAGTTTTGATGAAGATGAGTATTACGATGAAGAAGAATGCGCGCATCATATCTCGATGCTGAGAGGTGCTACGAAGATGATTAAAGAAGAAACCCATATTAATTTTTGGATCTCTATCGAACAAGCTGCAGATCAGGTGGTAAATCTACGATTTCAACTGACACGAAGTTGCAACTCTCCATTTATTATTTTAACCAATCACCGATTTTAATTAAAATTCTTACTATAATAACTAATTTTAGAGTTATTTGTTTCTTAGCAATTGCTATAATTTTTAGGTTGTCCTTATCAACTTGCAAATCTGTTCGCTAATACGAAACTTTGATCTACTAGGTGCAGGAAACTTTTATCATTATCTTGCATCATTATTGAACTCTCATCCACTATCTTACTCTCCTCTAACACTTAAAAATACCAATTCATGGTTAAATTATATGCTACTTATTAGGGTTATGAGAGGTAATTTTCTACTCTTGTCTTATTCTCTTGATTGAAATTACTAATAAAAGCTAAAACTATTTCAAAATAAAATTCCTGAGGAAGCCTCCAAGTAAATGCGGAGAGTTGAAAGAGAATGACTTCCTATGAACAGGTTAGAAAGACTTTGGCCGGTAAACAACCGCGTTCGGAGAGATTAGGGTATTCTCAGAGAACTTAAAATTGCACTTGATGTCCTTCTCCATTTCTCTCATGAGTTTTTCCTCCTCATTATCTTCTAAAAATTCATTAAATTCCACCTCAGGAGGAGATTGCGAAAACAGTTAAGTTTAAGGCTCTCTCTTCACTTATGAAACCTGATTCCGGCCTTCCTCTTGCACAAGGTCTTTTTGAGCTTTCAATATAGTCTACTTATCTAGAATTTAGGACTTCTTAAGTTTTATAACTTGTTAGTTTTAATTAGGAGGTGACCTTTGCTTCTCAATCATAGTTTTTAGGGAATCCAATTATATCGTATTCATGTTAGCGGTGCTAACTTTTATTAAACTCTTACTCTGGATTTTCTTTTGAACATCATTTAAGGATATCTTATTAACCTGGCTCTAATTTTCACTTTCTTGATAAGAATTTTTTCTAGAGTCGTTTTTAATTCCATACTCGAGATGATACTAAAAATGAAAAAATTGCATCATCTATTATAATGATGTTGAGTGTTGAAGTTCATGTTTTACCCTTTGAGTTTATCTAGGTTGGTATTTTTGTTCAAAAGTGTAATAGGAAGTGAAATTTGATTCCCACCACTCTCTGATGAGAGATTCTAGAATTTCTTCTATTGGGAAATATGTGGTTGCTGAGTTGCAGTAGAGGGAATGATTTGACCAATACCTGAAGTGGGTTGGGGTTAGTGGTTCACTTTTATAGCTTTCTCTACTTAAAAATGAATAAATGGATGATAATCGATTTAAAATCTCAAGTCTGATTTAAGTTCTGTTAATTTTAATTGCCTTAAAGAGGCTTTGAGGCTTCATTTTAAGATAGGAAGTTAGTTTAAATTTGAATTTTACTTTAAGGCGGTGCCTGATTATTATATGAAGAGTAACTCTACTCAATTTCTGACTTCGAAGGCAGGATCTCTCTCAATTTCTTATCGGGGAGATCGATATTCATCTGCAAAGGCTGCTACTTTTTCTCTTCTAGACTGTGATCCATTCTACTCCGTAAGAGTGTCTTAGACCCATTCATAGTTGTGCTCTCATTTTGGTTTGAGAAGAATGTGCCGGTCAAATCAGCAGACTTGTTCGATTAAGTAGATGTATAATTATTCTTGTTAGCTTGAGTCTGCGAAGAAGAGAGATTACTCGCTGTAAAGTTGGTTTGATTCTGACTGCTTGCATTACCCCCATTAGTCATGCTACTCACCTCAGCGTCTAAGTTTTATTGCTGTGAAGTTGAACTTCTCTCTTTTTTCTTATCCACTGGTTCCTGACTAAAAGCCCTCTTCACTAATTTGATCGCCTTCACTTTTTGCGGCAAACCACTTGAAGCTGTTTTATTCAAAATTTTAAGGCCAGATTAAGTTATTGCACTCCCGGTGGACGGTTCTTGGCTTGAATAGTAATTCAGAGCTGTTTTTATCTTACTCGTTGTGTCCAAGGGTTGATGTTGGGATGAGTTTGAGAGTGAAGCGGTGATTTTATTGAAATTCTAGCTGGCAGTTGCAAGCATTTGGGCCGAGGTATCGTACTTGATCAAGCTACTTGTCGGCTTTTTGACAGTTTGAAGCCCGTATACATCATTAGCCTGATTTTTCTGGTTTATAGCTCTTTTTAAATTGAGAATGACTGGATTCTCGGAAGATTTCAAGCTTTCAGACTTCTGAGAGAGGCGCCTGAAAAAGGGAAGAGAGATAGTGCCGCTCTTATTTGCTTCATCACTGATTATTAAAGAGGATTTGGGCAGTTTCGTCTTCACCTCATCTGAAGGCTTCTCTGTTTAGACTGAGGAATCTATAAGTTTCTCGAGTTTCTCTGTTATCTATTAGCTGCTTATCAAAGTCTATGACTTTGAATTAGAGAAAATCAACTTTTCATAATAATGAAGTAAACTAATTATTAGCGGACTAATTGAGCCTTTAATTTCCTTAAGCTGCAAAGTAACTCACTGCCTCTGCAGTAGTTTAAGTTTAGCCATAGGCTTCTTGGCTTTGAGTTTAGTTTGGGGATCCATTCGCAGCCAAGGCTCCATAATTCATCTTCTGTGTAACCTCTTAAGCAGAGTCAGTTTCTGTCAATAGTACATTCTGAGTTTCAATCTTGTTTGTAAGGCTTTAATTATGAGTCTAGTTGGCTAGAAATTACTGGGTATGATGCTAAGAGATGTTAGCTGCAAGCTATGTAGGATTTAGCTGAGATTGGCTTAAGCTTGCCTTAGAATAGCTTTGATTGAAATAGCTATATTAAAAGGAATTTAAATAAAAAGGACAAGCTCTTGTTGAAAGAAAAAATAGATTATCATGAAGATCACTTATTTAAAGACATTGACTGTTGGTTATAAAGATTTCCATTCATTGCGGAATTATCAGCTTTGAGAGGAGATAAGTTCTTGAACTACAGGGAGGGCTCGTATGAAGTTTGGCACTGGGATACAGATTCCTCAGTGATTATACTCTGCTTCTGAAAGAGCTTGATAGTATTGGTCTTGACTTGAGTTAGAAAGTTCTAACCACTTGAAGTTAACCGCAATCCGATTTGCTGCTTTCTGAATTGTTAACTTAATAGCAAGAGTAAAAAGAAGAGTCAAATTTAAATTGATGTTATCCAGGATTATGCTGTAGTTACTGTTAGCAAACCATTTGTAATGAGTTTCTACTATAACATCCCATCAGTGAGGGCTGGATTGGAATTCATATGAGGATTTTGAGGGATAGAATCAATGTTTGACTGTATCATGATGTAAGTTCTGGATATTTGGAATCAAGTTTTATGTAGCCTCACCTTCCGCTCTTCCACCATCTTCCTGATTTTGATTGAATTCTTAAAGCATTTCCAGAGTGGATTCGTCTCCTATATAATCCCAATTTCCATTTAACTCCAAACTTTCATTCTCGTAGCTCAGCTCCAAGTTCTCCTGATTCACCGCTTACTCCATTTCCGTACTTTAAGGTATCAAAACCTATCCACAAAAATATTTGATCAGTATTTATAATGATCCCTAGAGAATAAGTTAAGCATCAAGTCATAATTTAGTGAAGAGAGCAACTTACGTTCATCATGGCAAAAAAGGAATCGTTGGTCTACTTGTTAGATTCAATATACTATAATCAAGCTAAAAGAGAATAATGATTAAGATGGTGATAGCAGTTCTCCTTGAATAAAGAAATTTGGATCTTGCTAGAAACCTAATTGATTATGAAATGGCTGCCCAAACTACAGCGTCCCCTCCATTTCTTGGCTTTGATAGTTAGGTTCTTGATGTTGTTGTTAGCTGTGTGTCTGTTAACTTGCCGCGCCAATCATCTATTATTGGTTTTGAATAGAAATGATAGGACCTCCACCTCTCTACAACTGCTACTCGGATACAAACCTGATATTTCTCTATCATAGTGGTTTGACTATAAGCAAGGGCTACTCATTAGAAGCTTGATTCTCGCTCCTTTAATTGCTAGATTATTGGACTCGCCCTCGCTTGAGAAGGGGAGAGGTGGGTGCCTCACTTGGTTCTAAGTGATTGCGTTATTTTGCACTTGAGTGAACTAGTGAGACATTTCTAAATTAATTATGAAACTTAGCTTGCTAAAACTTTATCAAATTATTAATTCTATTCTCCAATTAATTTCAACAATAATAATTTAATTTATTTTTTGACGAGAAATTTAAAAGAAAGTTTGAAATCACTTTAAATACTGATAAATACATTACTCTCTCTCAGGAAGCTTTAGATAATAAAAGATGATCACTTAATTAAAAAAGACCTGAATTAAATAGGGATAATATTCAGCATAATGAGCCCTAGTTTCTGAGGTGCTTCCAATTTAATTAATTAATTTATTATTGCTGAAATAAATATGTGGCAAAATATTCATAATAGATCTTCTTATGAAAATATTGATCTTATATCTATGAAAGGATAAAGCCCGAGTGGAAACACCAATGAAATAAAAGACGGAGATGTTGTAATAACCTTTTCTGGCTAATTTTACTTTTAGAAAGAGCCTGAAGTGAACACTCTATCTCTGGAACCTGAACTTGATCTTATAGGCGCAGCTAAAGTACTAGACGGTTTATTTATCGGGGACGCTATCTGTGCAGAGGTGAGTATTGATAAATTCTCTTCTATTTATAGTTTAAGAAGAGCAAAGATAAAGTTTTTATCTATGCACATAAAAAGCAAATGCCAAATTTTGCTTTGCAAATATAATAGCTCATTTGGAATCCGATGAATTTTTAAGAAGTATAAAGGATATAGAGTTCTTGAAGAGCAATAAGATCACTAGAATTGTTAACTGTGCAGGAGATCAAGTAGAAAATACACTTGAGAATAAGGTTTTTCCTATACTTAAATTAATTTTTATTAAGAGATTGCAATTTTTTATGTATTATCTGACATTTAATTGGGAAGAGTTCAAAGTAAGAATTATAGTGTGTGAGTAACATTCGCTCTAGTTAGTTGAATTGAATGAAAGATTAGTGAGGGATCTCTTAGCATTTATCACTCCAGCTATTAACAATTTTCAAGGCGTTTTAATCCACTCACTCAATGGCAAGAATTTAAATAGAAGCATTTTTAAATTAAGAACAGGTGCAGCATTGCTGCTTTAGTATTTCTGATGCACAGGTACAGGTGGGGTTTAATAAAGAGCTTGGAATACTTGAACTAGAAAAAGCCTGGTCTAGAGATGACTGCCTCCCTGCTCAAATACCTTCTTGAGTATGAACTGAGAGTAGAAAATGATAGTGTAGGTTTCCTGACTAAAGACTGGAACAGCTTCTTTGAAAAAGGACCGCTTTATGAAGAGGAAAAGATGGTTGTCAATACTCATCTAAATTCTCTGAAGCAATAGAGCTAAGCTAATAATCCAGAAGAGAGAAGGTCTCATACTAAAGGGAAGAAAGGCAAGGCTAAAAAGAAGGGAAGTGAAGTTAAGGGGCTGGGGTAGCGAGCTAGTCGAAGAGTTAGATTCAGTAGAGAAGTCAAGACACATGAGTTTATACAAGAAGAGGAGGAATAAGAGCAAGAGATTACAATCAGAGATTAAAAATATGATGGACATGGTCAGACTGACTAAAAGGCTTCCTTAAAACTTCAATTAGAGAAAGAGGAGATAGAGTGGGAGTTATCTAGGCTCAAGGTTTAGAAGGAGCTCTAGAGACTAGAAGCCAACGAAACTCAAAGATAAATAGAGAAGAGAGACCTAGAAGTTAAGTAGGAGCAAGTTAGAAGATAGAGGGAGGCGAGGTTAGATGCAATACGACAGTAGTAAATTTTTGATGAAGAGAGAATTAAAGATCAGTAGTAAAAAGAAGAAGAGCTGCTCAATCTCAAGTCAAATCATAGGTAGTAGAAAATTAAGAGCATAACTCAAGAAAATTAAGACATAGAGGCAGAGGAGCGAATCAGTAAATTATAGTTACAGCAAGAATAGCCAGAAAATGATGATGAGTTTATGCCTATCGTATTAAGTCACACTCCTTATGATATAATGAAACCTCCAGGTGAGAATTAAGACGACGATTAATTGAGTAACCATTCAACTTCTCATGTAAATGAAAATACGAAACGCCTTCATCAAAATGGATAAAAGTTCAAACCTGCTTCAGCTATTAACTTCAAGCATTTGGAATAAATTGAAACCGATGTTACTCTCTAAACTGATATAGTTGTAAGTCCAATCCAGAAGAAGTATAAGGCAAATAATAGCCCTAACTTAATTCATAAAGGACCTTATCTGAATCAGATAAGAGCTTCTTAAGAGAATATTGTGAGACAATCCTCAAATCTAAAATCAAGTGTCTAACTTGTCAAGCTCTTCTTTTATTTTCTAATTTATACTTAGCTGGATGAAATAAAGGAGAAGAAGATTCCTTTGGCAGATATCACAAATAATCAGCATAAGTACTTGAAGAAGAAGCCAAAACTATAGTCCCCATTTGATAAGACAATAAGTGATTCATTTCTTGACGCAACTTAGCCTGAGACTGAGAGATATAATCCCTTGAAGATAATTGGCAAGGAGTTAGTAAGAGAGCCATTAGAAGACAAGATCTTTGATAGGGATGAAGAAGGGCAATAAACTCCTCCTCTTGCTGTAAAATTTATGATACCTACGAGTTTCTACAAAACCTAAGAGAGAAGTGACTCAGGTCAAACCATGACGTAAAAAATTCAATACTTCAAGGAGCGAGTTGAGACTGTGGGTCATGTAGCCGCTGCTCCTCTTAAGTTTAACTCATCAGACGCTATAGAAGGGAGGATAAATGGAAAAGTAGACACCATGAAAATCTAAGTGAATGAGATGAAGCATAACTACATGCAATTATTTAAGCGAGTTCTATCTTTATCATATACATATAGAATCTCAAAGATAGGGCTGAATAGCGAAGAGCCCATTTTTATGAGAATACAATCCAAACCATCATATAGAAATAGAGCAACGTGGCCAAAGGATCGAGCTCTAACTTAATAAACCATATTCAAATGAAGTAGCAAATAAGTAACAGCAGTAGAGGCATTTCTCTTTAATCAAATTTTTAGAAAACTATAACAAGCCCAAATCCGTATAGCGCAAGCTATCTTAGCTCTAATAATACCCTGAGAAGTAATGAAGATTTAAGCATAATAACTGATCCTGAGAGGGGAATGTTAGAAGGTAATTTAGGATAAGGACAAAGTCTTCCATCTATTTTACTGAGGAGAGAGAATGGATCCAACCAGCAGAGAGGAGGCAGTTTGGAATCTAATCATGCTGAGAAGAGGGATCTAAATTTTGAGATTGGAGGGAGGCGACAGAGATCAAGGATAAACTTTACGATTGATAGTCAGAGTCCTAGTTAAGCTAATTCTGGGAATTAATCTCTGTCAGGTTCTCTCTTTCCAAGCAATAAAAAATATACTATTTTATTCAATTCATAAAAATCAATTAAGGTGGAAATCTGCCGAATTTGAAAATAGCTCATCCTTTTAACAGAAGCATTTTTATTAATTTTTAACACTTCAAATGGAATAGATTCTCTCTAATGGAAGGTAGAATCATTTTTTATCTACATTTTAAATTTATCATACAATTGAATCAGTCGTTAGTTACGGACTATCAGAAAAGATATTACCCTGGTTCTCCTGATTCTACTTCCTATTTGAGCAAAGATTATACGCTACTTATAAAAATCAAATATTTTTATTTTAAAGATCCCACTGCTAATTTCAATCCTTATAGCTAAAACCAAAACCTAGGAGGGGTCAATTTACTCCAGGCCAGACAATAGAACATAATAATGCTTATTAATTTGCATATATATTTCTTAGAGTTTATAATGACATAATTGATTCATCTAGAAAGAATCACAGTCATAAGAGCTCCATATCTCTGGCGCCCAGCTATAGACCTTAAAACTTGGGTGGAGGAGGAAGTGGCTATGGCAGTGGGAATGAATTGTAGTCCTCTGGGGAATACTTAGTAGGATAGCAGCAATAGACTCAATTAAACTCCTATCCGAACGAGTAAAGTTCTCAAAGCAAGAGATATCCTGATTCACAGATCAAACTTAGACTCTAATTTGCAGTATTAAAATATTGGACTACCGAGAGAGGATCTTATAAATTCGAAGACCCTATCATAATTTATGTAAATACGGTATATACTATAAAGGGAATTTCTATATTGGAAATTGAGTTAATTTGTAATTAAATTTTGCAATGGAATTTAGCTTTCTGTCGAATCAGGACCAGCAGCTAAAAGCACATGGCCTCACAACTAAAGCAGCAGCCCTTCCAAGAACTTTCCAGCAGTAGGGCAATACTAATTCTAAGCCTTTGCTAGGGAAGGGAGCACAAGAGATAACTTCTTTCTCGACCAAGCCCTTATCAGTTTTCTAAAGATCTTAGCTAGAGAAGCCCTCAGTCTTTGCAAACTCTAGAGGCAGGGCCTAAGTTGTCTAGCAAGATGAAGACTCAGATGATGATGCAGACGCATTCAAAATGCTTCTGTCAAAGTAGTAAGAGGAGCGCTATAAGCAACAACTGGTCGCTGAAACGAGTAGGGTGCTTGCAGATAATCCTCTAGCTTATGAGTATGATGCCTCTCTATGACGAGGAGCAGGAGAGGAAGAACTCAGCACTGGCTCAGAAAAAAGGTAAAAGAGACAGAATTTGAAGTCTCAGTACATAAAGGAGTTGGTTGTGGCTAACGAGAGAAGGACGAGAGAGCAGAACGCTGCTTGGGAAAACATGGAGAGGAAGGAGAGAATCAAGGAAGACGAGACAGTAGTCACCAATCAATAGAAAGTAGAGTAAAGGAGTCAAACTTGATTTGATTTATGTGAATAGCGAGAAGTTCATCACAGAGGGGTATAGGAGGTAGATGGAATTGAATCAGCAGCAGAAGCTTTTGGAGACCATGGAGGACAAACTCAACGAAGCCAAGACTGCCAATTCCAAGACGGGCATGATGGGTTTCTACAACACGTTCTTGAACAAGACTATGGACTAAGTGAATTCATCTAACAAGGTCACCGAGCAGCAGCAATAGTAACTGAAGGAGGAGGCACTAAAGCAAGAGAGCTGCTTCAAAGTTAATAGTAGAAGGGTGTGCCAGTGACCGGCAGAGAGAAAGTAGGAGGGAAGTTGAAGGAACTCAGATAGAAATAGGAGGAAAGGGAGCGAGAGGAGAAAGAGCGCAGGCTAAGAGAGGGTGATGACTATGATGATGATCCCTTCTAAGTCAAGAAGAATGAGAAGGAGGAGCTGAAGAAGAGAGTTGACAAGGAGTGGGACAAGGGAAAGCAAATACCGAGATCAAGGTCTAGATCCATCGAAGATCGCCAAAGAAGCAGAAAGAAGCAGAAGCGGAGAGCAAGAAGAAGAAAGAGGCTGAGAGAGCCGCCAAGGAAGCTAAAGAAGCCAAGTTAAGAGCTTTGAAAGAGAGATTCCAAAACAGACAATAGAATAATCCTGCCACTGCAGTTTAAGATAATTAGGAAAACGAAAGTTGAAAAATCATATATAAAAATCTGAGTCAAGGATTTCTTAATTCATTATTCAATCCATTATTTTTTAACATATTCATCATCACTATTGTTCATCATTATGAAATCTTATTTTGATGAGTGAAATTAAAAAGATAAGAGAGATATCTATTTTTGAATACTAGAAATTAAGTTTCTCACTTAGCATCCCCTCCAATCTCAATTTATTTGCTTTAGTTTATTTGAAGAGTAATAAATGTGTTTGCTGAAATAATATTTTTTATTTAATTAATAATTGTTATTACTTTGTTTATTGTCAGCGCTTTCGTTTATATCTATTCATTTATTAATATATTATTTATTTAGCGATCTACCTCTCCTCTCACTCCTCTTCCCTTCTACCAGCTATGGTTAGCTAACAAATTAAAAGATAATGTTTTGCTGCTCTAGGAAACGAGAGTGCTGGAATCTCAAGTTTTTCTCTGAGAAAAGTTCTTTTCCAATGATGGCAATCATTCGAAACTCTTTGCTTTCAAAAATAAAACTATGACACTTTATTAAAAATTTAAAAATTAAGCTATCAAAAAGAATTGGATTACTTTTTGACTTATTAAGAAAAAAAAATAAAATAGAAAGAAGCAATTCGAATTTAACATTGACTTATTCCGCTGAGGAGTTACTGGAGTTATGACTTTGTTTTAGCCGTGGAGATAGCGTCGTTATTAAACCCTATCTCCAAATAAATGCATTTTTAAGAAATTTGTCTATCATTCACAATGTTTAGTATAATATTTTAATCTTGTTATTAAATATTTTTAACTCAGGAGAAGTATCCATCGTTCTCAGTGACTGAGAGCAGACCTGAAACTTCCCCCAATTCTGACTCTCACTGCGTCTTCAGCGTTCATGCATTCTTGTTTTGGAGAATCTGTTATGGAAGGAACTGAGGGATGCTCTAGTAAGCGGAGTGCTGCTGTTAGTGATGATGGTGATGGTACTGAGTCATGTTTTGGTGTAGTCCCAACCCGCCTAGCAGTAAATGATTCGAAGCGGTTTAATTAGCCATTTGTAGTAGAGGCTGCGAGAGCTGGTGACCAAGGATCTAATTTTAAGAGGTTTGAGTTATCTGCTGCGCATGGTAGGCCAACATTTTATCTTAGGAGGAAAGAGGGCCTCTCACCATCATCCCTTTTTTCGCACCCTAAGTGTTTGATCCTCCCACTTATGCGTAGGGAGTTTGGGCGGTGCTTTTATTTGTGGAGACGTTTCCCGAAACTGCGGAGGATATTTGCTTGCTATTTTTATTTTGGGCGGCAGGCTCCCGTTCTCTTTCCACCTAGAAACAAGGCATGTTTTGTCTCTCAATCAGATCTGGGTCATAGTAGTAGGTGTTAGAGCCCAGAGGCAGAGGTGGGTGCTTCTTAGCCTGTATCTAAGATTGAGCCTGAGCAATTTGCTTTTGTATCTTGACTGTGCTTGCATTATTCCTCTGAGACAAAATGTGAATATTCGATTCATCATTTTATGACTTACATACAACTTTGCACTTACTTATAAAGACAAAATGTGAGCGAGTTGGTTATTTTTAGCTGAGCTCTTCGAAGTTGGTTGAGTCAGAGAAATGACGTTTGCACCCTGGTTATTACCACCAGTCTAATTTGAGGGATTTTGAATTATTTGAATAACGTTGCTGTTAGCGTCAGAGGTCTGAGCGCCTAAATTATTCTCCTCTTTCAAGAGTTTATTCGCTTCTCCGTAGGCCTCAACCGTCTCTTTGCGATATTACTTGGAGGCAAAGTTATAGAGACCTGTATCTCCAGCCAGCATTCCTCCCTGAGTATAGTTCTAAGCTGTAGTCTAAAGGATCTTATTGTAAATTCCTTGCTGATTACTATAAAAGTGACTTACTTAGCCAAGTAAATGATTGTTGAGAGCAACTCCCAATGGATTTAACAACTCAGCGTTGCTAGTTGAGCTGAATAAACTAGAAGGCCCCTGGTTATTCGCAAGGATGGATCCTTAGTTGTGCCCTTGCAATGGCAGTTGACCTTGCATAGGGAAATTTTGTCCTGCTGCAGCTTAAGCAAGTGCAGCTTATTACAGAATCTGTTAGGTGTGCTCTGGATGATCGTGCAATAAGAGCAAGTAATTTGGCTGTAGGTAGAAGTTTTGGCTGATGCTGATCTGTTAGTTTACGCTGCTCGCATTTTGAGGAGAGAAAGAGAAATAAGGTAGAGCAGTACCCTGAGGCAGACTCAAGTTCTGTTGATACTGTTGCTACTGCTACTATTACTGTTGCTAATGTTACTGAACTCCCTGATTCTACTGATTGTGACTGACGAGCTGTTTGTCATTTACAATGATAATTTACTAAAGCAGTGGAAAATTGGGATCACAGCTTAAAAGTGAAGTGTGATTGGCAATTGCGTTTTCAATGAGTTGTTGAACTGCGAGTGGCTCCTCATCAGGTATGATCTGAATCTGAGGAGCAACTGGTTGATGCACTACTTTCTTTGAGTCTCTCTTTTTCTGCTGTGTCTTTGCGCTCACTTTCGAGTTTTTCTTATTTCCTTAAGGGTTTTCGCCCCATTCTGCTCCCCTGTTTCCGAAATTAACATCTATTGCCTGATTCTACTCATGTCTGGTAATTTATTCAAGTTGGTATGTCTGTTAAGGACCACCCTTCCTCTTGAGCTCATTCTTCTTCTTTTCAGCTTCATTTTGAGCAGGGATGCTTATCAGGTTCTAACCAACTTAAAGTTATACATAATGTATATAAAAGGGATACTTTTGATGGCTGCTAGAAGGCTGCTGAGCCATGAGTCTAATTGAAATCCTGGGGCTGGGAAGACTAGTTCCCACCAAACACCACTTAGTTAGATCCCGATTTATTCTGTTGAAGATAAAATAAAAAACGCACTATTCATACATAAGATATTTAAAGATTGTAGCCAGCATAGTATTACTAGGATGACTGAGTAAAAAATTGAAGCGATTAAAGAAACTATTGTAGTTAATGAGCCTTTTATTGAGCGACTTTTTATTCATCCAGTCCATCTCCCATGAATAGTGGAGTGGACCCAAGTATTTGCTTCTGTTGCTGTTAACCGAAGTTATTTGAACTCAACTTGCTCTGATGTTGGGCAGAGTAAGATCCCTGATTCAGGTATTGCTGTTGGTGGCCAGCTGGGGATGAAGAAGTGGGTATGCTGATCTTATTTTACCTAGCGCCGCCTTGAGAGAATGAGTGATTGAGGGGCATCATTCCCTGCTGATTCAAAGGCTGAGGGGCTAAGAAATCTTGAGCTCCAGTTAGAGCAGCAGTGATGGGATAACCTAAAGTCCTCTAGGTCTGATAGGGATTTTGATAGACAGCGAATGTCTAGTGCGGCTGATTCTGAGAGTGATGAGCTTGGCCTTGCCTGGCGCCCTGTAGGTGAAAGATAGCTTGGCTCTGAGGTGATCTGCCAGACTATTATATCATGTACTAGGGATTAGGAAGAACGTTTAGTGAGTTTGAGGGGATTTCAATGTTCCTGGCCAAAATGCTTCAGCGGTAATTATAATGTAATATTCCTATATTTAGAAGGCTTTTGAGTTGGTTTCTAATGAGAGCGTAGTCTGGAACGTCTTCGTACCTCAGAGACTGAATGTGGTAGAAGATCTCTCTCACCTCTGGAATATCCTTGGTTGCAATCCATAGCTTCTACTCTGGGTTGTTGATGCAGTCGGTCTTTATGTGTTTCACTTCATCCATAGTGTATTCCTTCTGATCTCTCCACTTCAGTTTCTCATTCAAGAAGTCCAAGATCACAAAGTAGAGACTCCACAAATCATCTCTTCGGGATAGATCCTACATTCAGTAATGTTAGACACATGTAAAACAAGAAATAGAGCATAGTCATATAAGTTCATAGTAGCATGTCAAGTAACATTTTCCAATGAAGTTTGAGAGTACGAGTAATTTAAGAAATGTGAAGTCTTATAGCTCTTTTATTTTTAATATCTTGATTAGAATGAACTTAATGATTATAGACTGATTGCTCTTGCTTTATTTTTTGGCATTCTTTCATCTGTTAAAGATACTTACGATTTAAATTTCAATAAATGCTCTTTAGACAATATTTTTTGTTATCGATGTTATTGTGAGCATTGAGAGAAGCAAATGAAACGGTGCCTCTGAAATCTGCCTTCTTCCTCTGTGCCATGGGATGTTTCTTGTCATCGAGATGTTTCTTAGCGAGACCAAAGTCCACAATGAATACCTGTTTGTTGTCAAGTGATAGCACGAAATTCGACTATGAAAATAAGTTAGGATATCCACCACTGCAGCAGCAGTTGTTACTTTGTTTGTTGAGATTAGGAATGAGATTATTATAAATAGATTAATTAAGTTAGTAGTAGAGGGTGAGTGGGTGGGTGAGTGATTGGAATAGTGTTTATGCGAATCATTCTTTTTAATCTCAAGCACCGTTCAAATTAATCAGATTCAATATACTTACAGCTTTGACGTCTCTATGAATGAATCCTCTATCATGAACTTCCTCGATCGCGTCAAGCATCTCAATCTACACAAAGTATTAGGAAATCCAAACAAGTTCTCTCTTTCACACTCTCTCTCAAACTCTTATAGCGTTAAGTTTGGAGTTTGTTGCATTCATATCAGAGTAGGAAAATTCACCCAAAGAGTGATGAACTCTGAAAATTAGAGGGAGTAATAATAATCTCAGCGACTTCTTCTAAAGTTGAATGAAATCGAGACGGCTGGAGATTGGTGTCTGAGGAATTAAAACTCTCTCTCACGCATAAATAAAACTCAAACTTTAATCAGAGAGTTTGAAAGTAAATTTAAAGAGAGTATGAAGTGGTGTGAGTGCACAAGGGCCTGCGGATTTACGACTTACCAACAGTTGGACTGCAATTTTGAGTGAGTAGTTATCTTCCAAGCATTTCCTCACCTTCGCTAAGTTGTTGCCTAGATAAAGGATGAGCTTTGTTAGAACCCTGAATTATTAGTCGTAGTCAGTTTATAGGTGGCTGGAAGAGACTTACCAAGAAGATCCATTACGATAAGATTCTACTCTGTATTTTTCACAAAATCGTAGGCTTTGCAAACGTGCGACAGTCCTATTTCATAATTGGATTAAAAAAGCAGGGAGGAGGGGAGGTAGTACCTTTGAGCATGTTGAGGACGGAGAATTCGAAGATCAAGATGCTCTTGTTCTTGTCCTTCTTTTCAATCTTAAGTGCAACGTCTTGCTTTAAGTTCTTATCGAAAGCCTCGTAAATATAACCTACAGAGCAAAGATAATTATTATAATCACTCCAGAGACCAAACTAGCAGAGTAATATTTAATTTTATAATATCACTGAAAAAATTGATTTTAGTTAAACTGCATATTATTTTTGTGAATTTTTGTTTGGATAGAATGATTTCGTAAATTATTTTTAGGAGGAGGTTCGGAGTTCATCCGCCCCCACCAGAATAAAATCGCCATTAGAGAGCCAAACTTCTGAATGTGCCTTAGCCTAGATTTTTGCGTAGCTGGAATCTCTCTGATATTTTCAATAGTTAATTGTACTTTTTTTTGCAAAGATTGTTTTCTTTTTACTTTTCGGAAAAAACATTATATTAAAACTATGATTTTTATATATTTTTGAATGAGTTGGGTTAATTTTTATATTATTTTTAGCGTGATTGTTTGTTCTTGGGAGTTGCCCCTCTAGTAATATCTCAATTATAATCAAACCTGCATCCCAAGCGCATCTCAATTATTAAACTCAACTCCACTAAACTATTAAATCCTAATTAAGAATCGGAGTTAGAGCAGGCACGCGATATATCTTTACTTTCGCCCCCCTCTCTTTACTCCCGCTTCAGCTACCATTAAAGATTATTAAAGTTATAATTATATAAATTCTTAACAAAATATTATTAATTCGCTCCATCAAATTCAAACAAACAAAAAATGAAATTACTTATCGTGACAGGATCAGATTTGAGTTAGATCAGCCTTAACGGGGATGCTAATGCTGCTATCTCAGTATGGCTGAATGAAGCATCAGCTACCTCAGCACTCGCCTCTTGGACAAGAACAATTTGACAGCATCGAGAGCGGGCATGTGCTGAATCCTCACACATTCGGCATCTCAAACAAGGCTATCTGGAAGTCTCTATTCTCAGCACTTAAACAAAATGGCGATCTCAACTTGCACTTTGCTTTCGATCCAACTTAGAATGATCACTCACAGGTTAGCTCACTCTTAAAACTCAATGGCTTTGCGAGTATTCACGTGTCAGAATCTCTTATTCAAGCCAAGAAGCCAGTCTGGCAGGTCAGCATGGTGCACTCTCAGATCAAGAGAAGACGATAATAAGCTGACGGCAAACATTACTAAACTGTCCCATCTAATTTGACCACATCCACTTTATAAGAACAACAATAGACTGTCTCTGCTAATCCATGGGCCTCACTCGCTAACCAAGTAACTTACCATTTATTCATAAATCAATGCTTTAGCCAACAAAGGTGCAACTCATTAATGAAGACACTTTGATGCAGGATGAGTCTTCCAATGGACAAGTTTTCTAGAAGTTCTGTGGAGAGGGGGACAAAATTCAGGCAGGCAAACCTTGCGAGAACTGTACATGCGGCAGGAAAGAGTAAGTCTACATTTCACCTATAAAGGATTTTCTTAACCTACTCCTTCTTCCTCAAGTGTTAATCCTTAAAATTAGAGTTGAGGAGAACAAATCGATTCAGTTGAAGCAAGAATTGGAAAAGGGAAACATTTAGTCTGATTGCGGAAAATGTTATTTGGGAGATGCTTTCAGATGCGCTTCTTGCCCATTCGCTGGACTTCCAGCCTTCGAGCCAGGTGACAAGGTCAAACTTAAAAACTCAGCAAACGCCCAAGTTGCAGCTGACTCAAGTGAAAAGATTCAAGTCAAGGCCTTTGGAACAAAGGTAAAAATTACACTTCATATAAAAATGATATTACACTTATTATTTAGGTGGTGCTTGAGTTATGAGTTAAACTTAAGACTTTAATAAAGTGAGATTAAGATAATTAATTACAATAGAGACTTTAAATAATTTGAAATTGGGTTTGTTAAAGTTTTTTGAATTAAGTTATAAATAGTATTATCATAAGGAGCAGTCAAAGGGCACTGAAAGCAGTAGAGTGTGTCATCGATTGACTCTGATTCTTGAAATGAATGAGGGAAAACTGACTACTGAGTTGAGGAGTCTTTATATTTACCTTCATGGATTCTAAAAAAGGGATTAGATAGGGCTCAACAATAACAGGAAGATAAGTTTGTGTATATATCTTAGAGAGTGTGAAAGAAGAATAGTCAGAACTTCTTAGAGGACATATTTTTACTCAACATATTAGTTCAGTGGATTGACAGAGCATCATGCTATTCTCAATTCACGCTCTCTCTTACAGAGAATTGAGCCAAAGCACTTACCAAGAAGAAGAGTCAATATGGAGACTTATCGAGAGGGTCATTAGCATTCTTTTCACTTTAATTTTTCCGTTGGTGACTAAAGACGCATTTTAAACTTTCGTTCTCAAAGCAAAAAGAGGTAGAGTGAATGAAGATGGAGGGGGTTGTGTTGGTTTCAGTATTAAAAAGCTCGATGTTTTTTGTTCAGCAACTGGATTCTGACTCAAAAGAAACACGTATCATCTTCAAACCAAAGTCTTACACCCGACCATCACCAGTCAAGAAGTTTCTCGTTTCTTTTGAAACTTACCTAATAGCAAAATAAGCAAATTGAAAATGATGTTAAATATAGGGGCTAAGTGTGGCTAGTGAAAAGAGGTGAGTGAGTAAGTTTCAGAAGGAAGGCAACAGAAGTTTTTTCATATTTGAATCAAATAGAGCTAATACGTCTGTGTTACTCATCGTCGCGTCAACTCACCTCTCTCTCACTTCCCAAGAAGTCAAATAGTATAAGTACTAGTTAGATCCTTACCTTGAGCTGATGTTATAGAGATACCAACCCATGAGTACTTAAAATATTAATTCAATCTTTCTTTATGCTTATGATTAAATGAGCTAAAGAGTCTTTGAGAAGCTTCATGTCATAGAGCAATCATCTTCATTCTCTTATAGACTCTATTTAATAAGTATTAAGCTTTGCTGCTGATAGAATCTTAATTATTTTAATACTTAATAACCTTTTAAGAGCGAGAGAGGTTTTAATTAAAATAGTCAGGGTATATATAATCAATACATTCAATCTTAGATTATTTATGATGATTTCAAGTTTAAATTTAGTTGAATATCGTCAAGGAGTCTTTTGACTCTTCTTACGAGTGAGCTGGATATACAGGTGTCATCGTCAATTTTTAATATAGAGCAACATCAGAGGTGGGCACAGCCAAGCCTATCCTCTAATGTGGCAGACATCTCTCTTCTCATAGAAGGTAGAGCAGTTAGAAACTTACCATTTGTGTTTTGAGGGAAAGCGGGAGTTAGGTCTCACCCTCGAGTGAGATTCATATTTAGTACAATTTATTAATTATTAATTTCAGCCACTACAAAGATACATATTTCTCTCTAGTGGAATGAGGAGAGTTGAAAAGTAACGATAAGTTGATAAAATTCATAAGTTCGAGATGAAATTGGATTCCTAGATATGTGATGTATCTTTGATAATTCTATGAGAGAGATGCTTGTTACTATTTTGATGACTTAGACTTGTAATAGTGCAGTCGTTTTTGTCCTCTCCTCTATTTCTTATTTCAATTTCAGCTTAGCTCTTGATCATAAATCTTTCTTCTCCTCCATTAGCTGGGTATTATAAGTCCTGGTAATCTAGCACTTCAATCTCAGGCCTTCCTGATTAAGTTTTGGTCCTCCCTTAATTTTGCACCAAGAATTGTTGCGTCTGCTATTCATCAAGCATCATGTTATTTTGGAGTGATTGCTTCTTAGAGAGGCGCTTTTAGAGCGAAGACTTTGCTCTTTTTGGAGGGTGAGCTGTTTGCCCAAACATTTCAGCAACTGTAGTGTTCATGAGATGGTTAGTTAAGGCGAGTGCAGCTGCATTTGCACTTTAGTGATTTTAGTTATTGTATTAACCGCCACCCTAAGACTTATAATAAAATTAATTTAAAATGTTCAAGGCTTCTTTCTATGCTTGAGGGAGCTAGAGGGATTTGATCGCACCTTCAAAGGATTAAGACTACTTTGCTAGGAATGGATCAAAGCGAGAATTGCTTCTCTCATGTACACACTTTTAAATTAATCAGGAGAAATAAGTAATAACATATTGTGTTTCAATAAAGTTTAGCATATATCTTTTTCTTATATTTAACTTTCAACCTTAAGTTTCTCATATTGCTTGATGAGCTTTTTCTTTTCCTTGCGCTTCTTCTTTTTGAGAGCATCAATTTGCCTTTGTTGGTTTTCTCTATACTATTCATAGAGTGTAGCTTCTCCCATCGCTTTATAATCATCAGTTCCTTAATTGAACTATTGAGCAGTTTGGTGGTTCTCCTCAATCAGCATACTAAGTGGATTAGGAGGGAGCTTTGAAAGTGTTGGGCTTTGTAAATTGTAAGCCTCAATTGAGTCCTAGAGACTTATTGACTTCTTTATCTCAATTGAAGTCCTAGTCTTCTCTATACTCTCCATCATCTTAAGTAATTTCTAAAACTAAGAACCAGTATTCAAATAAGTTGATTTACAGCATACATCCTCAGGTTATCATTCCTCTCCGAGCTTTGAGCGAGGTGATTCGACTTCCTCAAACTAGCAGTTTATATGCTACCCCCTCCTGTCATGCTTCCTTAGTTTTGCTTATGCCTTTCACTCGATTTAACTTTATAACTTATCAACGAATGATAAGCATTAGATTGTTTTAGAGAGTCTCCTCTTCCTCAATGGACTCAAGGTTTCTAGTTCTCATGAGTGAGGAATGTTTCTGCGCCTGCTTGTCATTACTGCTCAAGTCAAAGTTTATGTTACCAGAATTGTTCTACTAGTGAACAGTGGTCTTCGGCTCTTTTATCAAGCTATCTTCCTTGGACTGTTAACTTAACCGAGAGTGAGACTAATTACAAATTACATTTCTAAAAAAATAGAAGACTGTTCTTTTTCCTTCCAAAGGAAGGCTTCCTGTAGTTGCTTTTCAAATTTGGATAGTCTTAGATGTTATTATAGCTGACTGCGTTGATAGTGCTAAACCTATTGCCTAGAGTATCTAACTAATTTTAAACTTCATTAATACCTCCAGCAGGCTAGTAACTTCTAGAGGATACAGCCATGTATTCCCGCTTAGATTTTCCATCTATAGAGTTCCTCATTTACTAGCTATTAGGCTAAGACTTTCTTAGTAGATTTAAGTTTACTTGGAATTGTCCTTGTTCTTTTTAACCGAAGTATATTATAAATATAAGTTATAAAAATATACAACAGCTTGAATAGTTGAAAATCATTTTATCCAATTCTCTCGGTGAACTCTTAAAAAAGGAAAGCGTATTCTACGAAAATCAGCATTGACTCTTTTGATCCAGTGTTTATTTAATTCAAAAGAGTGAGATCTTCATATTATGGAAACTTTGAGACCTAGTTAAAAAAAATTGAAAGAGTAGAGGAAGGATATCACATATGTACTCTAAAATATCAGAATAGCCACTTATCAGCGAGTGCTAATTCTGCCGAAATACGATTCAGGGACCCCTAATTATCCCGGATTGCAGATACAGGCCCGATAAATATATAAAAGTATCTAAGCCCTCGAGTGTTCCTTAATTCGATAAAAAAAATTTCGCTTTTAACCAGTAGTTATATTTCTTTCCATAGACATATTTTTCTCTAAGATCTTTTGATTTGATTATGAGATATTGCTAAAGTCTTTGCCAGCCATAAGTGTGCAGTCGAATTTACTCGCCAAAGAAGTCGTCTTAGCTTATTTGTTCTTTACTATATTAAAGCTAGGAGATAGGCATTTCTCCATTTGAGAGAGTGGGGTATGATTTTATGGCTCGATTGCGAGATCCTCAATTAAAAGTGGAGTCTTACTCTAAGCGAATATTTCATTTTGGCTTATATCTTATTTATCCATCTCCTGCTTCATCAATCTTACCTTCTCTCTCATTTCTTAGAGTTATATTTACCGCAGCCTTACATCTTACTTAAAAGAAGCGTCTGTCTCTTCGCCAAATGCAGCAAACAACGTTAGATTTATTCCTAGCTTGGTTATAAACTTCTTGATTCATCTCCTTATCTTTTTATTGGCTGTTGATTGCTGTTTAATATGGGTTACTCTGAGTTGCTTAACCTCCTTTCTCCGAAGTTGACTGGCAAAGGATCTAGTTTTTGGAGTTGGCTGGATCTTAAAAAGCTTGCATCCATATTGATATCTGGTTATTGCTACTAGGAGTCTTCAAGCTTGAAAGGGATTGAAAAGGATCCATTTATAAACGATAATGTAATAACTCCACTCTAATCTTGCTACTTCTTGTTTGAATCTTACAGCTACATTATAGCACTGCATCCCATCTTCTCCATTAGCTTTTACTCATTCAAAAGATTAAAAATTTTATGGTTTAAATTGATAAAAATCATCCATAATGTAATCATCTTGTCCCTCTTCTTCTTGCTATTATTCTTTATCCTACATTTTCTGTTTAATTATTCTTCTCTTCCTTTGTACAGATCGCTTTGGCTGAGATTATGTTCTTCCCAACGAAGACTAATCTAAGTTTGGAAATCCGAAAGTTTTTTGTATCTCTGACAAAGAGTTATTGCTCTGAAACTTGTTATTCCTTAAAGGCGATGGTTATACAAATTTCTATACTTATGTAATTATTAAAATATTAGGAGCAAATATTTTATTCTATAGCTTGGCTTGCTAATGAGGTGATGATTCAGTTCTTTAAATTTTAGTACTGAAACTTTAATTATGTCGCTGGTGAAGAATACTTGCATCAATAACTTCGCCCTAAGTGATTCTAGCCTCTCTCAGCTCTTTGATTTACTTGACTGGAATATTAGCGCTGGTCATGGGTCTTTACTTTGAGCGGATTATCTTCTAGCTGTCTTTGCCACTCACCACTTCTTTAATTTCAGACAGAGATAGGGGTATTTTCTTTGTCTCGTTTACGCAGCTTGTATTCTAATTCGCTCTATTATCAATTCAAATTGTAAATGTGATTAAAGTTAAATTGCATTGAAAATAAAAATAAAAATAAAATGCTGATTTTTTAACACCTAAAGTTGTTAGTCCCTTCATTTTTACAACAAAAAAGCAACTGTTAATAAGAATTCTACTGAGAAAAATTATAAGATCTGAAACATATCTACCTCAGATAATGAGAATATGATTTAGTTGAAAATAGGTAATATGCCTTTAATTTAAATATAGAAAAATATACATTTTTAAATAATATTTTATTCAAAGAAATGTATTAAAATGTATTTTAATCTATTTGAAGAGGCACCTTGATTAAGATCATGACTTGAGGATGAATTTTGATTGATGAGGATAAGCTACCTCGGCGCAACCTCTTGAGACACTTCCCTTTTCACCCTCTTTTTAGAATTGCTAACTGGATTATGTTGAATATTTGCGCTGCCATTATTCTAGTATGCTGATGCTTAGTCTGATGCTGTAGCCAGTCCTTGCCTCTTATTAGCCATAAAACCTGAGGTGTGAGATGCATTCATGTTGTTAGCAGTGGATTGAGAACCTCTAGACTTCATATTATCTCTCTTGTACGAGAGCAGAGTAGAGTTGTTCATAAAAAGGCAAAAAAATTCAGCAGAAAAGAAATTATTATTTCATCTAGCTTGGGTCTATATACTTGGGCTCTGGTATATTAAATTGCACTTTAATGTCGTTGAACTTCATCCCTAAGTTTCCTTAACTTCTCATACTTCATTTATAGAGCGTCAGGCTCAAAATTAGGCTAGGCCTATTCAATTAGATCTGAGATGTCGAGTATTTTTTCCTCCTTTCTAGTAATAAAAGTTTTAGTCGATCTCATTCCTACTGATTAAGAAGTGTGCTTTTGACTAGAATCTTCTCCCTTGAGTCTCTGCTTTCAAATTCAAAATTTATAAATCTAATCATGATTTCTCATAATCTAAGGCAGTTAAACTTTACTGTAGTCTGTGAATTTCAATTAAATGAAATGACCCTAGTATAAATATATTCTTTGAATGATTAATCTTGATACTCCTTAGATTAAGGAAGATCTCTGTTGAGGTCCAAGTTTGCAAGTTGCTAAGGCTGGCGATTCATTCCTTGAGATTTTAAAAGACTCTAATCTAACTTTGAGGGGTTATCTTCCAAACTCTTATTCAGGTTACTTTCTAAGAAAATTAAGATTAGAAGCATGCATATATGATTGCAAGTTATTTATTCTCTGTTGAGAAGGCCTCGTTTAGGACTTATGTGGAGTACTACTGCTATTGCCATAGAAAGACTGACTCATTTTTTATACTTAGTTTACCTTACTTCTAATAAAACGAGCCCTGAGTCATCCTGAATGGTCTTTAGGAGTGTCTAGAAGCACCTAGCAAAATTACAGTTGAAATATAATTAAGCATCTTATATATTCACCTGTCAATTGCTCATCAAGAGTTTTATTATAGATAGCTGCGCCTTAATTTTGATAGCAGTTTCCACTTTCGCTTTGAGTAATTTCCCCTGAGTTGGTAGATTGCGAAGCGTTTGGAGTTGCTGCTTAGTTTTATTGCGGCTTCTCGTAGATTTGAATAACATCTTGCATTTTTCGAAGCAGCTCGAAGGGGTCTGAGAATTCCTAATTCTGCTTTCGGTCCATCAGGTAGTGCAAGATCTGCGATGCCTTTTTTCTCTCTAGCTCAATATTAGCAAGAAAATAATTTGAAAATAGAAAACGATTATGCATTCATGCATATGTGTATGTATGATATTAGGATTTTCCTTGGGTTTGGGAAAAGATGTAAGAGAAATCTTCATGTTTTAATTATTCATAAATAATTTGTTATAGCGACAAAATTAAATAAGTTAATTAATTCAAAAGAGAGGGGAGACTATAAATCTGAAACTTAACTTTTTCTTAAAAATTAAGGGTCTTAAAAATGTAGAAAGTATCTTCAAGCTGTGTTTACTTCAACAGGTTGCGCATAGTACTTTGCTTAAATAAAAAGAAAGAAATGACTATGAATGAATTTTTATCTTTGCATGCTCTGGTCTTCCAAACTGAGAACTCTTCTCCAAGATATTGAAGGGACTGAGTGTATCATCTTCAAGACCAGCAGTTGCGGGCCACTGCTTCTCTGTTAACTAAATATTGAAAATTCCTACGTAGGCATAAGGATCCACATAAACAGGCAAGCCGTTATGCTCAGTGTAGGGCCCAGTAAGTGTTGCTATAAACATCCAATTAGGAGTAACTATAATGGTTAGGCCTGACTCTAAAAATTTATCAAGAAAATAGATCTGCGTGGTAGTCGAGGTTAAGGAAAGAGTATAACTTGTTGTACCCGTTAACAAGAGTTTCTTCCCTAAGCATACCACCTTATTCATACAGGAAAACTGCATGAGGGAAATTGTACTCATCCAAGGTGAAGATATTTGCAGCTTCCGCCTTTTTGTGTGCAGCTTCTTTGGGATCCTTAGATCCCGCTCTTTGCGCGTTCTTTGAACTCATACTTCTGGCATCATGCATTTCTTGCTCTTATTGCAACTTAACAAAAGAGACCTTGGCAGTAATCAAGAGATCAAGAGGCAATCCACTGAAAGGAATTTTACTGTTAGGCAATATGTGCATCAATTGATGTTACAAAGGCTGAGATGATTTTTATCCCACTGGTAGAATGGTAACAAATCCTAAGCCTTGGACTTCTGAGAGTACTTGAGCAAAGTTAGCCCAGTCAATTTGTGAGAGTGGCTATCTGAGATCAATCTCAAGGCATCTTAGCTTAGATTGATCCTTATCTTCTGTTTCAAGCTTCTTTTATTGGTAAGAACTAAGCTTCTTGGGTCTTGGCTTAGTGGGAAGTCTCTTTCTAAGAGAATAGTCTCTGTACACAATGACTTATGAAATTGAGAGACTATTTAAACTTAAGGGTCATACTGATCTTGCTTTTGAGGTTGAATGATTATCATCTCTCCTTCGACCTTAGGGAATGGATGAGATAAGAGTGCATATTTCTTGGGCAACTTCTCAATCTTGTTACCTTTGAGAATGCTTAAAATGCAGTCTGAAGGAATCTCATATTTATAGTCATCTTTTGAGAGCATGGAGTCTTTGCTTTTGTTCAAATCTTCTCCTCTGCTCTTGCCTCTGCTCATTCAATACATAGAGTATAAGGATTCTTAGAGTACCTTCATTTAAACAAAAATTGCACTTTCGTTCAACTTTTCTGCAGTCTGCTCTTTGCCATCTTCCCCCTTAGCTTCCTCAGTAGTTTGAATCTTATCTCTGGCAGCACCAGTTGCCCCTTCTTCCTCTGCTGTTTGAGGCCTGTTGCCAAGTCTCGCATCAGCATCCACTCTGCCTTCGATGTGATCAAGATACTTAGTGAGGAATTCATCGTATGTCATATCTCTTTTGGCTTCCTTCTCTTCTTCTATTTTTTAGGCCTTCAATCTCTCCTCTACCTCGTCTATCACATTCTTGAATCTTCTATCAATCATAAAGTCAGCTAGAGAAAAAGTAATATTTTTGGTTTACGAAAGCTCTTCTAACTTGGAAAAGAGTGCCTCTGTCTCTTTCTTCAGCGAAGAAAGAATCTAGCAACTCGACCAGTCCGCCATCAGGCGATGATTTAATGGACTCGAGGTGACCATGAATCTTCTCTCTTAAAGTGAGACCGTCTTTCTTCTTGCGCATATATTCGGCAATCATCATCATGTTCTAATGAGTCCTTCTCTTCTGAGTTTCCTTGGTGATTGCAACTGCTTTAGAATACTTTTCTTTCACATGTTCCACGAAAGCTTGAGCATCGCCAATTAGAGTACCCTCTAAGGTGTATATCAAAGGGCAAGATCTCTTCTTAAAACCATATGTTCTACTCACCTGTAAAAAGAATTTAGTACTTGCAAGGTGAATTTAGATGAAAAGAGAATCTCGTTATAGATATTTCCAAGAATTTGAAACTTACAGAATCAAGGAACTCTGCCCACTCAGTCTTGTGCTTGATTACAGTTTTAACTGTGACATCATGACAATTCTTTTGCAAATACTCGCCAAGAGCTTCGCACTAATTTGAAATTATAAACAATTCGATGTTAATACCTCTGCCAAAAACTGATTCTTAGCTTTGCTAGCGATAATGTAAGTAACCATTTTTATATTCTATTTCTTAACAATTTTATTTCCTCTCTCTTATTCACAACTAAAAGAAATAAGCATTCGTATCCATTTATTTATCTATTTATTGATGAGGCTTGATAAGTTTAATAAAAATGATGATAAGTAGCATAAATTTGACTTATTGTGATTAAAACAAGTGCGAGTATCGATGATTAAGCACGCTTTCGGCGCTTTTTTAGTTTTGGAAATTTCTAAACTCTCTTTCGAGCGGGCGATTCGGAGGATCTAAACTGATAATAAAAGAGTTGCAATCAATTTAACTTTCTCAGATTCGATTACGCAATACGCATGCTTATAATTGATATACAGCTCCCACCAACTATCATACTCAGCTAATAAACTCTAAATATCAATAATAAATTAAGAGTAGTCCTTGAATAATGATGGCTCTGACTGGTCCTTCAAGCCAGGTCTTCCCCCAGGTTCCCTCTCTTCACAGCGGCAGTTCCTACGACCTATCAGTAATCGGCAACTCTTCGATGAGTTGCATCATTGACAAAATGACCAAGGTCTCGTGGGCCTGCTACCCAAAACTCGAACCAAAAATAAATATTGCTCGATATAATTAATCGACGATGATCCGATATTTGACTCCTTGCTGAATAATGATTCGTAGTACTATGTAATATTTCAACCGCTCTAAATTTTCGCATGTTCCCAACTCATGTTCAAACAAAAAGTGCTTTTATATATCCTCTGTTGCATTTCAATAAGCTTTTAAATTTGGATTGACTTTCAGAATAGGGGTTCTTCGACGTGGTCCTAGACGGTTTTGAGTCATCCCAGCAATTCTTTGAGAGCTATGACTCGATGATTCTCAAAACTCGCCTAACCTCTAGATTGTAATTTATCTTAAACTCTTGAATTTAATTACAGCGGAGAAATTATTGAGGTATTAATTCTTCATCCTTAAAATGTTAATCCATATTATATCCATTGATTTCAATAACTGACTTCTGCCCTAAGTTTGAGTTGAATGGAAAATCTTTCAAGCCCTCGATGCTTGTCAGAATTGTAAGAGCTATTTCGAATCAAGAGTGAAACTTACCACCAGCTTTATATACTCTTTGAAACTTTTCCTGGATTCGCTAATTGCTTCTGTATAGTTAACTCCTGTCCATGGGACCCCTCAGACGACTATCCGTTGCAGACCCTCCTTCAACTACAATTCCGTCTTGCCTCAGATTGAGAGTGGTTCAAACCATATTAAATACGAAGCTTCTGGCATCATTCTAAGTAAACTCTCTTAGATACTAATGAGAAAATGAGATTCTCAATTATTTAAAGTGTGCTTTAAATTTAAGTGAAGTGAAAAACTTCGAATACTATTATTCAGAAAGCCAAGAAACTGGATAACGAAATCGAGTAATTTTCCTTATTGTCATCATTTTTGCGCCGCCTTTGTGAAGGACATTCTCCTTACCTTTTGGTAGGGCTATAAACCAATCTTGCGGTCTCACAAATCCTTTACGAGGAACCCTTTGTACTTCGGGAGCAGCAATACTTCATTTTATGCTCAGACGAGCCTATGCAAAGGTCTATAGAAGAAGTAGCACTTGAATATTACTCTAAGACAAAGTCTTATTGGTTCAACTACTGCAGAACCATCAACTTGCCCTTTCAATATTAGAAGGAGGTCATGAGAGCAGCCATGCAACTCAGACTATTATGCTTTGAAGGTATGTGAAATATAGCAGCAAACCTTGCAAAATTGCAAAATATCAGTAGCAATCGGTACAAAATCCCAATCAAAAAATTTATCGAGAAGGGTTTATAATAATAATAGTAGATTCGTCTCTGGTTATAATTACTACTCCGATATTTTAACGCTATATTTAGAAACTGGAGGCGTGCTGCGAAGTCTAACGACTTCAATCCCTTAGTCGCTCGAATAGCCTGAGGTCTTTGACATGAGATACTGCTGGCTAAAGGACGCAGTTTTCACTGTCAATGCCTTACACAAGATTTAAGCAATTCCCTAAATGGAGGCTTACATTTCATACTTTGCCAAAAATAATTACTTTATTTTTAGATCATACTTAATCAACATTTGCATCTTGAGCATTAAGAAAGACTTAGCCATAGAGACAAGTTACGCCCTGATCTATAATAAAGGCAGGAGTAACGAGCGAGAGGCCTATAATTTGGCTGGATACGATGTAAGAATTATTTTTAATCTTAAATTTTTTAAGCAACTTTTTTATAATTTGCTTAATAATTACTAATCATCACTTTTAGGGCTTCTAGCAAGTGATGGTAGGACAGCCGATCTTTAATTTTGACTTGGATTCTGTGAACCCTATCGGCTCCATCATACTGGCTGTTAACTACATGTTCTATGATTTAAGGCTGACCAAGTTGGCCAAGCAAGCTAACTTCGAGTTTATAAGTGAGTTCCTAGTTAAGTTGGCAGACAGAGCTTATCACATCTTTAAGCGACCACTGCATCACTACATGTCCTACCTCAAAATTCATGAGGATCACATCAAACAGCTGATTGACTAAGCTTAATAACTCAGCACTGATCCAATTTCACCAGAGAAAGCTGAAGCTATTAGGAAATAGGCAGTTGAGCAATTTGAGAAGAAGATCAATGAGATTAAGAAGCTGGGTATAAGTACCTACTCTTTAGTATTGATTTGGGCTAGCTTCAAATCTCTTTCTCAGCTCTTCTATAACATCATGAATCGATCCCCAGGAGTCGTCAATTATCAATATGATTAGCTCTTTAACAAACTTTATATCTATAAATGTTTAGCACGAGGATGAGAAGCACGATAATTACTTTCAGGAGCAGAGTTAAATATGGGAAATAAGGTCTATCGAGGTAAAAGAGTTCATCAATAAGTTCGGATGGTGCAAGAAGAATCAAACTTATGTCGCATTCATCAAAGTCAATTCGGCTCCAGGCAAAGAAGAAGAGTAAGAAAAGTTAATGGCTTTGAAATTATCACACTTTCTAACATAGTATCTTATAATGCTTTGCTACACAAGAAGTCTAAAAATTCTCACTACATAAACTTTAAGAACATAGATCAAGAGCTCTTTTCGCATCAAGAGCCTATCCCCCAAACTCTAAAATCCACCGATTCCGCCTCCTCAGATATTTCCTCAGCTTCAGCATCTTCAAGTTCTCTACCTTCTAATGTTCTCACTCCAGATGAGTCAGAGCGACTCCATCATTTGCCAGACAGCAGACTCATGCTATGGCCTGAGCTAGACTTCCTCTCAATAAACGATCCCAAGTACAAGCAATCCTTCAACCGCGTTTAAGATCAAGTGCTGAACAATCCTCACTTGAAAGCTTGTGAGATGCTCTGGTACGTAAATAATATAACCCAAACTGACAAGAAGAAGGGAAGAGAAATTTTCAAGCAACTCTTGAAATAGTTCAGCGACACTGGAATAATGACCACCTCAGTTAACAAAGCTATTCTCCCGCTCAGCTAGAATCTAAGCAGCGTAATAAATGGCACCACTCCTCATAACATGTCAATTGAAAGTGACCACCATTTGTAAAAATCCTTCTCAACTCAGGGCAGCGAGAGTTCACTTGTGTCTGCACAGTTCATCACAGAAATGAAGTTCTTGGGCAATTTTCCGGACAGCCAGTCTCTCGTGCATTTTGAATTCTCAAGTATTTTTTTTAAGTCTTAAAGATTTTGACGCATTTCATTTTCATGGCATTTAAGCTGAGCAAATTATGGGCAACTGCACTTTGAAGGAAGGTAAGGAAAAAGCTGGGGCAATCAAGCCATCAGGCTAACCATTATTAAGAATATAAAAAGCTAAAGCTTAAAGGAGCTATGTATATAAAGAGCTAATGTTTAAGTAAAGCAGAAGAAGAAGACAAATATCTAAAGTCTTAAATCAAGCCTCAAAAAGAAGATCTAAAAGCATAGTAAAGATGAATTGTTGAAATCGAAGCTGATATACAATTGTGTACGAAATAAACGAGAAAAAAGGTGCGTTCAAAGGGCGAAATGCGAAGAGTTTTGGCTGTTGCCTGTGTTCATTTGTAGCATCTGACTGATCCTGAAGAAGCTCACTCCTCTGCCTTGACATGAGTTCGGTGTTGTTTTATCAAAGCAATCCGAGATATCAATCCTGCACTGTAGGTAAACGTCAAGGATCTTCCAACAATTCATTTCATCTGCTTCTCTGCCACTGAGGTTACCAAATTCTTGAGAATTCTGTGTTTTAGCTCGCATTTGCTGCATCTTTATCTTTCTGCTCCCCAGGTGTCTTCCATTCTTAATTGCCATAATGAAAATTAATTAGGAAATATTGAGTACACTTATTTATTTACTCTTAAAATTAATTAAGAATTAGCAAACAATACTTAAGACTCTTTAAAATTTTAAGATCTCTAATAAACTTTTTCTCTAATAGAGATCATTTAAAACTCTTAAGTAAGTCTTATTAAAATTGGTTTTAAGAATTCTTAATTAATTTTAAGAGTAAATAAATAAGTGTACTCAATATTTCCTAATTAATTTTCATTATGGCAATTAAGAATGGAAGACACCTGGGGAGCAGAAAGATAAAGATGACAGCAAATGCGAGCTAAAACACAGAATTCTCAAGAATTTGGTAACCTCAGTGGCAGAGAAGCAGATGAAATGAATTGTTGGAAGATCCTTGACGTTTACCTACAGTGCAGGATTGATATCTCGGATTGCTTTG
This sequence comes from Tetmemena sp. SeJ-2015, assembly GCA_027382625.1. NCBI lineage: Eukaryota > Ciliophora > Spirotrichea > Sporadotrichida > Oxytrichidae > Tetmemena > Tetmemena sp. SeJ-2015. Next base: position 56,699 of record JAJKFJ010022492.1, read on the forward strand.
ATAAAACAACACCGAACTCATGTCAAGGCAGAGGAGTGAGCTTCTTCAGGATCAGTCAGATGCTACAAATGAACACAGGCAACAGCCAAAACTCTTCGCATTTCGCCCTTTGAACGCACCTTTTTTCTCGTTTATTTCGTACAAATTGTATATCAGCTTCGATTTCAACAATTCATCTTTATCATATAAGAAGGCTAGAAATATTTTGAATTGTTTATGAAACCTAGTTTATATTGATGAAATATTCAAGCATTTTCAAAGGTTGAGGTCGAAATCAAGAAGGAAACAGTCTAAAGCATTATGAGAAATAACCATAAACAAGGGTAAAAATAGAAAGAGACTTTAATCTTAATAATTAATAAAGTTTACTCTCCTCTTATACTAAAGCTAAAGAATCTTAATGCACTCTTATAAAATCTTAATCAATATAATGAGGATTTATTAGGAGTTAAGATTTTAAACTTAAAATCTATTTTAGCAAGAATCTTTCTTTCCATTCTAAGATTGAATTTACTTCATTAAGATTTTGTTTATCTCCTCTTTAATTTTCAAAAAATATTTTTGGATTTCTTATGAAACTTTGCTATAAGTTCTCCCATGTATTTAACCCACTTAAGTGTACTAGCAATGTACAAAAATTAAGAAGTCATCTATCTATCACTCTAACAGAATTAATGCATGGACTTATTACCTTTCCTTCTTGAATAGAAGACTCTCACACCCTTTGAATGCTTGCTTATTTAGTTTAATTTATCTACATTTATCAATTTATTAATTTATTGCTTAACTATGTTTCAATAAAGTAATCTTTTTATAGTTAGGATCTTATAAACAAGTACAAATTCAAGGGTTTGAATAAAATAGAAACCACTACTAAATCTGTTCTGGCCTCCACTGCTGAAAAGCGCAAGTACATCTGATACTCAAACACTATCATCACTAAATAATCAAAACACTAAGAGAATCTAAGTTACAAATTTATTCATTTTAAAGTCACTCACTCTATATTTTTTCCTATCTTACTTGAATGGAGTGAGAGCAATACTACTATAATAAATAATTGCACTTTATTATAATCTTTTTATAAAAGGGAAACTTTCCTTCTAGCAAATGCAGAACGACATCTATCAAAACTTGCCCAAGATTGGGCCTCAGTTCTCCTCCATCGACGAGAAGCAGGGACAGATGGTCTCCATGATTAAGAAGTTCGAGGTGAGACCTCAGCTGCAAGTAGCCGTCAACTAGAATATCCCAGGCCTCCGCAAGAAGACGGTCGCCTTCGGCCGCAAGCCCAACAACAGAGGTTTCTACTAGTCTTTTATCTCCTACGAGAGAAACGGTATCCTCAACATTGGTCTCTCTCGCAACTGGGTGCGCATTGCATACCCCTTGATGCCAGTGCTCTTCTTCGTGTACATGTGGAACCCAATTCTCCATGGTGTGACATACATTCAGCACTACAATAACTACCAGTGGGAGACTGTCTACTTCAAATATGGATCCAACAGACCTCTCTACACTGACCAGACCATCACCAGACTCGCTTGAGGGCGAACAATCACTGTTTTGCTCTCTGGCTTCATAATAATAAGAGTTCTCTCAGCAGGTGAAACGATTTTATGTGCTCAGGTGTGAGAGGAATATAAGAGTTGGAAATTTTGCAGGCAACTTTGTGAAACTCTGCTTCTAGAGTGAAAGACTTAGTTCCCGAATTTCTCTACTCTCTATTTAAATTCTAATGTTAAAACCCAATTTCTATTCTCACTTTATCTTCTTGCAGCTTGTATTTATCTTTTTTTTCAAGTTGCTTCATGAAGCTATAAGAATTGGAATTTATAAGAATTGTTCTGAAACATATAGTGAGCCTCTGTTCTAATTTAACAATTTGAAGAAATAATTTAGAGTAACTTTATAAATTAATGTCGCAGAAGCATCATCAGCATCATGCTCCCTCCTACTCAACCCTCGATTCTTATGCCATGAACTTGCAGACTAAGATCAGGTCCTCAGTTTGCAAAAAGCAGAACCACTCATTTAGATATAATGCAGGATCTACTTTAATTTTTCGTTTTCTCACCTCGATTGAATAATCTCAACATAAACCTTATCAAGGACGACCCTGAGGGTGCTCAAACTTATGGCTTTTAGAGAGAGCGCTTGAAGATTTTGGAGTTTAAAAGGGAAACTCAGATGAGCAGGTACCAAAATCAGCAATAGCAGTTAGTTAAACTTCCAACGGAGAATGCAAATCAAAATTACCAAAGCTTCTAATTCAATCTGCTATCACCTTTAATTAATAGTCATTGTATATAGTTTGCTATATTGTTTCACCAATGAGTCAATTGAAGAATTCTAACTTGTTGAGTTCACTTGCCTATGGAGGCGGTTAGGTCTAAGGAGCAGTCTCTGCTTCTAAGCTTACATTCTCACCATTTTAGAGAGCGAGCGCTTCTCATCAACAGCTCGATTAAGTGGTGAACAATCTAAAATATGGCTCTCAACTCTCAGCCAAGATTATTGCGTCATTTAGATGCTAAGAATTTTATGCTTTCTTGACTTAATTTTTAGGATAACAACTTCTAACTTGATAGTAATCAAACGAGCACGAACACTTCTCCGTTCAAGGCCAGGAAGCAAGATCAAGGTGTTGTGGGAGGTCATTTCAGAGGTTCACCGATCAAGAGCGCTGGTGAGATGGAGGAGTCTGAGCCAGAAGATGCTCCAGTAGAAAGCTCAGGCTTAATCTCAAAGACAACTTTGAATAAACATTCTTTATCTACATATCAACTTCATTGTATATTTTTGAAGATGCGAACTACTTTTTCACAGGAGGGACGGGCAGTGTCTCAAATACCCCTCCAAACTATTAGAATTAGCAGTAACCTTCTCAACCCAAAGAGAGCGACCTCTACAGATTTGACAAAGATGGGAACTTAGTGAAGATCCAAAAAGAGCCAGTAGACTTGGGAAAGAGGGTCTTCAATCTAACCACTAAAGACTAAGCAAATGAAGTGCTGTTCAACTAAACGCAGCAACCATTTCTGTTCAAGAGAAAGAACAAAGGCTCATCTAAGGTTCTAGGAATGACCCTTGGTAATAATTTCCAGAGAAATGGAACCTCTACTAGGAATCTCAACTCGCTTGAGCCAAATGCTTAGCTTACAGGTAATAGTGCTAAAACCAATCAGTCTAATTTACGAATACGTGGTGGCGGTGGAGTGTTGACAGAGAATGACATTTCAAAGAAGGCACAAGAGTGCACTAAGATTCTGGATACTGATGACATTAGTGAGCGGAAGAGAATTGAGAAGGAGATATGGAGTGAGACTCAACGTCTCTAAAGACAGTTATAGGAAATCAAAGATAAGAGAAGGCAGTTATTCACTTAGAATATAACTTAGAATATATTATAATGATTGTTCTTAACTGATGATTGTTTAGCAACAACGAGATGTATATCAAGATGGCCAAAAATAAAGAAGAGATGAAGGTAAGTCGCTCACTCATCATGCCACCCTAATTCGTTTATAATTTTATCGTTGTATATTCAAATTAATTTAGAAAGAAGAGCGCAATTTCTAAAGACGCATAAAAGAGAGCAAGGGTATTCTAGAAAAGAAACTCCAAAGCAAGAATAAGCTTTCATTAGGAGATTTTATGAAAATGAATGTAAGAACGAGTTTATATTGTTTATTATACTATTTGTAGATGGAAAAAGACCGAGTGAATCAGATGCGGGTCGACAAACTAAATTTAGACAAGAGACTCAACGAGTTGAAGGATATGAATTGCGAAAAGATTTTCTACATCGAAGAGGAAATGCAAATAGTGAAAACAGAGCTGTCCTTTATCCGCTCGGTCTAAATTGAATACTACACCAAGCTATATAATAAGTATTTATAGCTACTGAAGAAGGGAAACGACATTAGAGGGAAGGGCTTAATTTGGATTGTTGAAACTCTGTGGGATCTTCAATTTAGGCCCACAAAGTTACAGCATCTGCCTGAGCAAATTAGATGAACGCTCTAAGGATTTCATTCTTGAGTTAGCTACAAAGGACTTTGAGAGAACTTAGATCAAAAGTGAATTCGATAATTAAAATGTGAGTAGTTTAATTAAAATGACTATCAGATGTACAAAATAGAGCTGAGAAGCATCCTTGAGTAGGGAGGATCAACTGAGTAGCTAAAACGATTGCTCACAGAGCATAGTTCAGAAGGGCCACTAAGATCTCCAAAGTCAGGAAAGTCAATAATGGGGATGAGCCCTGCTAGAAATTCGGTAGCTTAAAATCTTAACTTTGAAACCTTAGCAGATAACAATCCCTTATTTAAATGCTTCATTATCAATGGCTTCTCTTATAAATAAGCTTTTAAATTAATGGAGACAACATAAGTGGAAACTGGGGTTCTTTTGGGGAAGATAGAGGCGATGCTGAAGAGTGGGGATTCTCGTCGCTCTCACGGCAAGAAGTTCTAAGATATCATAAAGCAGAAGAATAAGATACTGAATAGTCTGTGGTGTGGGGGTAAAGCTGAGAATAGGAAGTTTGATATAATGATAACAACTATATAGCACACATAAAACTTTAGATATAGAGCGAGTACTGTCTCCAAACTGCCCGAGCAACCATGTGAGGAATATGATGTTGAGTGGACTCTCTTTGAACGAGGAGGAGCTGTTCTGGGGCAACAGGCACGAATTGGATGAAGAAAGAGAGAAGAAGCAAAGTGCTTTTGATAACAAGCTTGCTGCTTGAGGATACAAACATTTAAGATCTCCCCTCACAAATAGTTCTCAAACCATTATACACCTATCTTTATTAGAGTTATTCATTGTTATTGATTTCTCTCAGAATGAGATGGAGTATGTGCAGAAGGCCACTTTGAAAATAACTGACTTCGATGAGAGGATCAATAAACTCTCAGTAGCCATAAGGGAAATGAAGTTGAAAGAAATTGCTCGCATAGCCAAGGATTGCATAAACGAGAATTCTTACATATCTAAGTCTGGCATCAATATCAAGACTCTCATTCAGATACTATAAGTACTTTAACTATTAGAGAAAGTGCATCTTTTAAGATGCTGTTTGGCGAGGCCTCTTACGAGATAGAGTTCTTCAGATAGCTGAGGATGGTGCAGGCCAACAGAGAAAGTGTCCAGAAGAGAGAAGAACGCCAATAAAAGCTCAAAGTGCTCACTAAGTCCCAATATCTACTCTGATTTCAAGTTTAATTTCACTTATCTTAGCAATTTAAATTTCATCCATCTATTTACATTTAAAAGCCAAGATTAATTTTCAATATTATAAGTGAATGAGATTTAAAAAGAGAAAGTTATGATTTGAATTTGATTTTATAAATTTATAATCTTCAATGAAAGGATTTCAAACGACCACCCCTGGTGTGGCCAACAGCCAGCAACGCCAGCAGAATTCAACTCTCCAAAACATGATAGCAGACTCTAAGAAACAAGCCACAAAGAACCTGAATCAAGTGGCCACTATGCCAAAGACTGTGAAAGAACTAGAGTAAATTACCGAGCAAAGGAAGAAAGAGGTACTAGGCAAGGTTTCCACTACTTCTTCTCAGCATCAAAGCAATCATTCTTATTTCCCTTTTAAGCAAAAACTAGCAGCTCGTTCAGCAGCAAATGGAAAAGAATGAATTGTTACTCTAGAAAGCAAAAGAGCTGTAGGATCGATTAGATTAGACTAATAAGAAGTTCACAGAGGCTCAGCAAAGAGTAGCACCTGCCAAGGACTCTCTCGCTAAAAGAGATCTTCAGAACTCAAAGATCTTAAGAGTTGATATTTGAATAAGCAAGTAGTTAATGAGGAGTCTTCGTGATTATATAGAGTTAGATTTAATAATTTATTGGTCCAGGAATTAAATGAAAGTTTTGTAAAGGGTACGAAAGGTGCTCACTCAGCAAACTAAACACAGTCAGATTACATAGTGTCGCTCAAGCGCTAATGTCTTTTAGAGGCAGTAATTGATAAATTCCACGTTCTCAAGAAACTTGTTGATGCTTTCCCAGTTTAGAAATTTCGGTAGCAGCAAAAATAAAGATAATCATGTAAGATCTAATGTAGCACACACATCTATATTTCTTCGGGAAATAAATTTTTTCTCTCCAAACCAATGATTCATTTTAGGATTAGGATCATAAAGGATTTACTGATAAACCATTTATCAATTTAATCTTTAAAATCATAAACTAAATCAGTTTGAGCATTCTAAGCCTCACACCTAGGATTCTCATGAGGATAAGAGGAAGTTAAATGCAGTTCAGTAGTTGAAATCTTACCAAGAGGCTTTGAAATTTGCAACAGAGAACAATTACAAGGAGTCACTTGATAGATTGCATCAATGCTTAAAAGATATAGAAGACGTAGTTGGCACTAAAGAGAGCATTTACCACTTGTATGTGCACTAGAGAATCGCATCACTCTACACTTTGATGTCTGACCCTGATGGCATTGAGCAGTCTTTCAAGAAATGCGCAGAGATAGGAGACAAAGTGTATCCTCGTAATAAGGAGGACGCTCATCTTCGTTTCCTGTGGCACAACAACCTCTACAAGTTTTACATAGACACAGATATTGATAAGGCAGTAGACTATGGCTCAGATTTGCTGGCTGACTATCAGCAAGTGCTGAACTCGCATGATCTCACTGACCTTAAGTTCTCTCATGCGGTAAGAATAAAGGAGTTGACGTTAATAGACAAGTTTGACTCTTCAAGGTATGGAGTTGGAGCAGGCGGAGAAGCTCTATGATGAAGCACTTGATTTTAAATTTGCATATCTCCGTATGTATATTTTTTTGAGACTACTCCTCCTGAGATGAAAGCCTACATCCTGAATAACAAGGGCATCAACCATTTCTACCAGTTTGTGGATTTTTCGCAGAACATGGCCAAGGAGAAGGAGGGATTAAGTGACCCTGGCAAGCCAGAGATGATAGATGAAGTCATGGCCAAGGGCATGGATAAGATGCAAATGCTTGTGAAGCATTTGGACGGCACGATATTCTCCCTCAAAGAATCGATACGAGTGCTCGAGAACTTCATTACACTTGAATCTCAATGTTATCATCCATAAATTGTTGCTGTAAACTTCGACGAGAGGTATAAGAATTTAGAGTCAATTCACAGTGACACCGTTGCTTATCCTGAGGCTCACTAGCCAGAGCTGAAGAAAGTCACTTCGATCGAGAAGTTGAACGAGAAACTGTTCATCGACGAGTTCTTCCAACCTAAGACAGTGAGAGACTTCCTCCCCAAGGACTTCAAGCAGTATGATGTCCGCAAGCACGCCCATAACGAGAAGTTCCTCACCAGTGTCATCATAACTATTAATCAATGACTGAATGACAGAATTAGTTTTAAAAATCACAAGACCCGACTCTATTCTGCCAATCTAGAACTTGGGTGAGCTTGCTTATATCTTGTAGAGATACAAAGAGTCTTTCTCCTTCTTGGATATAGCACTGAAGCTGTACAAGATGTTAGACACCGACAACTTGCTAAAGTACAAGTGCCTCTCGCTCCTGGGCTCATTGCTCGAATCCCAGGGAGACTCCCAATCCATGCGAAAGATCATCTTTTTTATTAAATGCAGGTTTATATTGTTCACTTTAAAAGATAAACGAGACTATCTTCAGATCCCTCGAGGTAAGTTAAATAGTTCCATGTTATCCCTCTGTCTTACTTTGTATGTTCTTTAGAAGCACAACTGCTACGAGAAGGTGTTTGCGCTGAGGAACTACGGCTACATGTTAGCTAAGGAGAACGAGACCAGACTCGAAGGCTAGGATTATATCGAGCAAAGTGAAAAACTGGCTCACTATGGTCCAAATTAATACAGATTTTGGATTTGCTAAACTTAAATAAATAAGAGAAGCTTATTTGTCAACTTTTGAATAAATAAACTTAAAAAGTTTATAGGATTCGATACATTTAATAAAGTAAATATAAGATTTATCTTGTTGTCTTGAAATATAAAATCCATTCCAAGTTATTGTATAATACCCCTACTGGGCAGAACGCAAGATGAATCTGTTTGTGCCCGTCATGTCAGTTATTGAAGAGCACAAATTCATGCAGGGCCAGTGACCCTCCTTCCGAACAACGACACACAATTAATTTAAAAACCATTCTTGATTTATTTCTTCACCATCATCATAATGCAAATCAATTTAAATAAGAGGGTACTACGATTGATAACTACGAACAATCTCAAAAACATACTTACTTATGAATGAAGGAATTTCTTTTGTCCACATCATTTTTGAAGATTATGGATTGAGAATATAATTATATACACAAAATGAACGAGACCGATTTGAACATCACCACTGACGAAAATGGATTCTAAATTATCTCAATTCCTAGTAAGATAGATGATGCACCCCTACTTTTTCAATCCACACGCATTATAATTTTCAAATTGTATAAAAACCAATCAGCTTTTGTAAACGCCCTCCATTATTACTCCTTCAAAATATCGAAGAGGAGCTGGAACAACAAATTTTCCAATTGATAGCTCGAATTTAAAAACCTTTCAAGATTATTTGCGAAAGATGCTGCTTTTATTATTCTGTTGGAGAAAGTAAATCTATGCTTATTTATATAGTTGTTGACTGTTAATTTTTCTGTAGTGCTGAAAGCGTTGGTAGAGGAAGTTATTCAGCTCCAGGAAGAAAATTACAAAAGAGAGCAGGAGGTGAGGGCTTTGGAACAGGAGAAGTAGGAGGAGGAAAGAAGAAGGAATGATGCTTTAATTGAATTGGAGGTAGAGAAGAAGTTGGAGGAACGCAGTGAACAGAGAATTAAGGAGATGCTTGAGCTGTTCAAATCGAGTGTAATCAGAAATTTAGAAGAGCAGGGGATTCCAAATTCGTCTCCTCATCACAAGCGCAACGGTAGCAGCAGTGTCGGAGGCAGCAACTAGAATTTGGCAACTGCTGCTTCTAGTAAAAGCAATTTTCAAAGTCCATTAGTAAGCAGTAACTTGGATCCTTCAGGCCTCAACTTTATAGGCAGAAAATGATGAGTAGATAAACCGATTCCTTTCCATTAACTTTTTAACTTTTGATCAATAACAGTCCATCAATGCAAAGAAAGGAATGTAAACTCTTTAATTAATTAAGGAATGTAGATGCTAATTAGGAAAGAGTGATGATCTATTATTACCTCTTGTCACTCACTCTTCATCACTGTCCTCCATCTCACTTTCGCTCTCTTGAGGCCTAGACTTGGGTTTTGAACTCTACTTGGCTTGCTTCTCCTGCAACTTCTTTTGCTTCTGCTCCATCTTGGCTAACCTGCGTTTGTCTTCCTCAAAGCCCTTCCTTATCTCCTCCAGCTTCTGCTTCTTGTAGTCCTTAAGCTGGAACTTGTAGAAGTCCTTAAGTAGTGCCTCCTTCTTGCTCTTGGTTGAGGTATACTTCAGTCTCTGCATCGCACCAGTGTCAGAGTCTTCTCCCCCGTCCTCAGGCAGGTTTTCTTCCTAGTCTGAATCCAAATGGTTACCTTCGATGTCTGAGTCCTCCCCTAGGTTTCCCACTTTTATACCTCCGAGCTTCTTAACCTGCTGCTTGTAGATCTCCTTTGCCTCTTCCTGGGAAATGGCCAATACAGTGCTTATTCCATCACTACCCTTACCCTTGATTCCGTGACTATTCTCGTTGAGAGCTGCAGCTGTAACCATAGTGAAGCCTCCATCTTCCATTATAGCCTAGTGCTCCTAGTCTTGTTCCCTCTACTCTCTTTCCTCCTCATCTTCACTGTCACCATCTCCTCTACCTAGGAAGTTAGGATCCTTCAAGAATGGATTCTCACTGAACTTAACTCCCTTCTTCGTCAGTAGATTCACTTTGTTCTATAGCACTTTAAATTAAACCTTTAGCTTAGATTTAACTTTTGGGTTTTGGAGGAGCAAGGCAAGGTCTGAGGCGTTTTTATAGACTACTAGCGCGAAGTAGACTGTCCTTCGCTTGCGTTTATTATTAGCCTTATTTTTGTACTCACCCAGATGCACTTGCTTCACCTTACCTGCCATGCCAAAATACTTCTGAATAAATGATTCCTCTATGGCTCTAAACCAAAAATCGTAGTGAAAATAAGCTTAAGTCCTCTACTTTTGATTTATTGAAGTGGCAGACGTAGAGTGTTCTTTCCTCAGGAAGCTGGACAATCTGTGCTGATTCTTTAGCTTTATTAGTGTATCTCCTATAGTAATAGAACACACTCTTGTCCTTAGTAATCGGTATATTCAAGATTTTGTACTCTAGACTTGCCTCAGAATGAATAGCGTGAGCAGGAGGAGCTGGTGACTTGGCGCTTTTATTCTTGATAGCTTCTTGGATCTGCATTTAACTAAGGGCGGCTACACTCTCTGCTCTCCTCTCTTGTCTTAGTTTCTCACTCTGTTTGCTCTTAGCTCCGAACCTGTAATCTACATTGGAGCCTGGTGCATTAACTTGCTTGTTTTTAATTTGCTACTGCTCCTTTGCTGATGCCTTGCTCTCTACTAATCTCTACTGGAGCAATGCTTCCTTCTCAGCTCTAGCTGCTTTAATCTTCGCCTGCTCTTTTAACTTATCTTGGAGTCTCTTTTTCCCAATAGACTGGTGCTCGCTACTGCTGCTGATGATTAATTTTACGATTTTGCTTTCATTTCTTTTGCAATTATCTAATAACTCACAAATAATGGTTCCAATAAACAACAAAATACAAATTAGAATGCAAAATAAGATAAAGTTTAAGTGAAGATTATAAGAAAGAAGTGACAATATATTATTGCAAGAATAAAAATTATAATTAAATAATAATTAAAACATTATAAAATAAATTTAGCCCAATTTAATAAAGCAATTCCCTAATTTTAAATCTTCAAAATCATGAAAATACATTTTAAATAAAGGAAATAATAATATAGAATATTCACCAAATATAAATCGTAAATCCTTAATAATTAGTAGCAACAACAGCAAATATCACAGATGATACACCCCTAGGGAAATTCAAAAACCACTCTTAATAATTATTTAGCTAACCAGCCCACCTTCACTGCAAACCCTCACCTCACACATTCGCCAAATTACCGCCCAGACTCTCCCATGCAGAAGTACCAAGACTATACAAGCGACAGTAGAATCTTTTGCAGCCTTCCAAATTCAAGCAACGCACTGAGTCTGAGCTAGATACAGCCAACCAAGATTCAAATATCGAACTATCTAAAGTTCTTCACAAGATCTAATAATCAGACGAGCAAGAAAAAAGTAAGAACCAGTACAAACCCGGAGTAAGCAAAATTAGCAAGGTCGTTATGAAACAGTAGCAAGAGACTGAGTCTATCCCGAAGAAAAAATCTTATAATCAGAGATCAAGTCCAATTCCTAGGCCAAGCCTTCATTGCAGGAACTATTTAGGAAATCCTAGTGCGAGCAATTAGACAGTGTCAGCAACATGGAAACTCCTGCCTCTAACTCTAATGGAAATAACCAGTAGAGATTCACAGCTGAGAGTTAGCAGAGTTTCGCGCTTCACAAGGCTTAAGAAGAGTCCTATGATAGTAATCCCATGGACGAGAGGCAAAGTTTGGGGCCTCATCTCAGCCTCCCATTTATAATGAAAGCCATAAACTGTCAACAAATCAGCAAGAGGGCGAAAGATTGAGCAACAACTCTCTTAACAACCACAAAAATCCAAGTTCTTAACACTCCCGTTCCAATCTATCCCAATAATTGAAGGCTCAAGAAGAACTTCATCGAGTGCAAGAGCAAGAGCTCGCAGAGAGTGCTTTGCGAGATGTAGAAATCAAGTATGAGATGGTAATTGGAGATAGCTTTGTGGAAATAGGGTTCCAAATCTAGCCAAGAAAAGCAAGCAGAGATAGAGGAGTGAGAAATAACTTTAAGAGCTACAACAACTTGACAAGATCCTTAAATTTAAAAGCTAGAGAGAGATAGCGATGAAGAAAGATAAAATTTGGAGGAGATGCACAAATAATAAGAAATAGAGAAAGTTGAAGAAAACACAAGACAAGTAGTAAGCAGAGCTTACTGAACCAAGCCAGGTGCAAGTAAAGAGAAAGAGAGGAAGACCTCCTAAGAATGCAAATAACACCAAGGCAGCAACAAAAATGAAGCTAACACTTCTAAATCGGCATCATAGAAGATTGCACAAAATGTTGGTAGCCACAAATCCCAGCATAGAAAGAGGAAGGGGTTCAAGATGAAGAAATGAAAGATGAATCAAATGCTTAACTAGAAATGGGATAAAACCTCGTAAAAAACAAGGCATAAGTTTAGTAGGAAGTTAGTCTAGAGAAATTGAATGATTGGCAAGTTCAAAATCCATTAGAAAAAGAGGAGGCTGAGAGAGCCAGAATATTAAACGAGTAGATCGAGTAAGTACTTTCTTAATCCCAAAAGAAGAGAGGACGTAAAGCTAAGAGAAACTTAGATGACTCAAGCACTCCTATAAGAGAAAATATTAAGGTGAAAGAATTGAGCCAAACTAAAAAAAAAATAATAAATAGAAAAACAAAAGCAAAAATAAAAAATAAAATTTAAAAAAGAAATGAGATTGAAAATAAAGGAAAACAATAGGATGATAAGAATCAATTGAAAAAGATGCTCGATAATCTCATGAATCAGGATTCTAAAGCGACTGTAAATGGTGTTTAGTAAAACTAAAAAGAACTCGAGTAAGAAAGACGATTATCTGTTACGGAGGGAACGGATGTCTTAGTCGTTTAACTCTAGTAAGACTAGGATGAAGATGCAAGGATTTTTAATCAATAGTTTACCTAGTAGCAGAATAGCCCTCTGAAGAGAATACCTCTCTGCTTAAAGTACTTGCATTAGCTTTGCGAGAGAATAAAAAGGGAAGATGAGGATGAGGAGCCTTCTCTCAACAGAAAGAAGGAGATAGTTTAATACCTGTGCGAAAGAGAGTAGAAATTATAGAAGGTCATTAAAATACTTCTAGCTGGACTTGAGAAGACCAAAAAAGAGGAGAATTTAGCTTCAGCTATCTAGTAATTAAACTACCTGCAGGAAGATCAAGTTATTCAAATGAAGAGCTATGCGAAGTAGATTAAAGTGAACGCTGATGTGAGTGTGTACTACGTGCGCAAACACAAGATCCTCTCAGACATGATTGCCTTTTCAGAGCAGGCTTTAAAACTATGCTACAGGAGATTAAAGGACATGGGAAGATTGTCACAAGTATCAGTGGACTTATCTGAATAGTATGAGCACAACCTTCAAGAGTAAAATGCATCTGCTGAAGAAAATAAGGACGAAGTTTAGCCAAAGCATATTTAAAAACTCTCAAGTCAAGAGTTGGAAGAAGGCAAGTAGGCACAAGAAGAGGAGCCAAATGAGGTCACGGAAGATTAAAAGAGAAAGCCTAAGCAACCGAAGCAGAAATAAGCAGCCAAGAAGAACAGGGAAGTAGCCAGACTTTAGACAGCTTCGAACCCTAATGTAGAAAATGAAAATTCAGAGGTGGAACCCAAAGAGGAGGAGGAGAGCGGATTGAAGAAGAGAAAACTCAGACCTAGAAATCTCAATTCCAAAGCCATGAAAATTGAAGAAGAAAGCTCCAGAGCAGTTAGAGATCGCAATTCTCTAAAATCTGATGATGACGATGATGAAAACTCTTAGGATCAGAATTAAGAAATGGAAAGCAAGGACTAAAGGAGATAGGATCAGTAAGTTTAAGAGCCTCTCTCTAAACGCAGAAATGAGCCACCTAAGTCAAAGCTAAAGAAGAATGTGAATTGTGAAGTCAAGATTGAAGATTAAGAAGATGAATCTCATTTGAGTTTGGAAGGGACTGATAAGTAGGAAGTTGAATAAGAGGAAGAGGAGTATAAGCAACCAGGGAGGAAAGATAAATCTCAAAAGAAGGAAAAACTTTGCAAATAGAAGCTGCAAGATAAGACTAAGAGAGCAAAGAAGATTATCAAGAATATGAAAGATGAAGATCTTGATGACTCTGGCAAAACATAGCAGCATTAACATTAGATTTTGCAATGTCAGGATGCTCAAGTTGATGCCTCAAGATTAGAAGAGCAAGAAGATATTGACATGAGGAATGAGTATGCTAGCAGTGAGCAGCCTGAACTAGAAGTTTAGAGCAGTGTTGAATAATCTCAGAAGAATGAAAAGAGTTTGAAATAAGATGTCTTGAATCCTGAAGAGGCACCAAATAAAGCCTCTAAGCAAAGACCTCGGGATTTAAAGTAAGCTCAGAAGATTGATTCAAAGCTTAATAAAAAAGTTGAGGAGTGAGAATTATTACAATCACAGCAATAGAGAAAATAAACTTTAGAAGCAGCAGAACTCTGATCAAGCAAAGAAGCAATCTAAGAGAAAGAACCATGAGTTTAGGCTGACCTACATAACTTACGAGATCGATGATAAGGGGAATAAGATTCAAGAGTCTTAGGAGAAATAAGTTTATCAGACTAGCTTCGACAAGGAGAATCTTAACTTAATGCACAAGGCGACTGAAATATTGTATCAGCTCAGGTACTGACTAAATTATGAGAATTTATCAATCATTAATTTATTAAACTATTTATTTAGAATTAATTATCTTTTAATTAATTAAAAAAATTAAATTTAATATCTTTTATAGTAAAACTAAATATAATTTTATTCATTTGAAATCTATTAACAAAGTCAATTCATATGCAATAATTTTTATCATCCTTGGAATGGATTAAAATTTAAATATTCAAAAAACTTTAAGAATTGTTTAAATAAAAATATAAATTATTTATTGAATATAAACTTTAAAATCATCAAACTAGTGAGTTAAGTGCATCTTGAAGAGATAAAAGCAAATGGAGAGCAGCAAAATATTGGACGGAGTGGAAGTAGAGTAAAGAGTAAGTAACCTGAGTTAAAATTAATAAGATAACCAATATAGAAGAGAGATTAACATGAGAGGAGAAGAAGAGCAGAATAATCATAGTGATGACCCATATGAGATGAGCGACGTCTCCGATATATCTGAAGAAGACTAATTAAGGTCCCAAGTGAATCCATCTCAAAGCATTTCACAGAATGAAGACCAACAGTAAGAGAGGAAAGACTCTTAGGAGGAAAATATCCAAGTTGAGTAACAGATTGACACTTCCTCAAGAGGTAATGGATCCGGAAGTTTGTCTTAAAGCTGGGCTGAATACCACGAAGATTTTAGTAATAGCTCTCTTGATAAAGAGAGAGTAAGCCACGGTGCAAATCATGATTAGTAAGATAATTTCTTGGGCCTCCCTATACCCCCATCCGATAATGAATCCTACCAATAATATCTCAATGGAGAGCTACTTCCACAAATTAATCTCGGCTAAGTTGAATCAGTTCTATAATAGAGATAGTCAAGTGAACAAGAGAGCTAAAGGTAGCAAGAGTCAGAATAGAAATCCTCATCCTCCCTGCAATCTTTTAATAAGCCTACAAAGGAAGACCTCAAAGAAAATAATAAAGCTTCAGTAGTAGCAGTGAGAGGAATACTAGTTTCAAATTTAAAGAAAGCTAGATCAGATACTGAGAAAGATCAGAAATATAAAGAGCGAAGAATCACTTTTAATGATGATGTCTAGGTAAATTACTACGTGATAATAACCAACGAGGATGAAGACGGGGAAGAAGAAGATTCAATGAGTGATAGAGAGGAGGACTAAAATAATAATTCAGATCAAGAAAATTCTGAGAACGAGAAACAGATTCTAGAATAAGAGTCTAGATCTGAGTAAAGACCAAATAAGATTTCTGTTTCCTAATAAAATTCCTCTGATATAGAGTAATCTGATCAGCTCCACTTGTAAACTTTTGAAGATACCATTTATGATTAGCAAAGAGAGCTCCAAGAGGATTAGCTAGTTGAAAATATTTAGTCTCTAAAAAAGTTTATAAAATGTAAAGTTAGAACCAAGGTAAGAACCAACAAGAAGTTTGCCTTTTACTCTTCTAAATAGAAGCGTATCGTTGCAACACTTGAGTATTTTAAAAACATTTCTTTTAATACTAGCCACGTTAGGCCTCACAACTCTATTCTTGAGAAAATTGAGAAGAGACTGGCTAAGTTGCATAAATAGCTCCAGTGGAGTAAACTTTAATTATAAAGGTATGAATTTCTGCGATTCTTGGTCTCCGAGACTGAACTAGCTTGCAAAGCTGTTTTCAATTATAAACACAGACCTGATTCTATCTTTACCTCCTCGTCTGAAAGCAATTCTGAAGAACTAGATCTGAATTAGGATTAAACTGAAGTAGTAGTAGTGAAAGCAGAGAATCTAAAAGCAGATAGGAATAGTAGTAGTAGAGACAGTAGTAGTAGGAGCAAATATCCTAATAGTATGAGCTCAAAACGCTTGAAAGCTATTTAGGCTGTCAAGATGGAAGAAGAGTATCTGCAGCAGAAATAAAAGAGAAGGTGCTATGCATCTACTTCAAAGAGATAAGTTCAATCTAAATAAGCTAGAAACGAGGAGGCCAAGTAGGAGGTAGCCAATATTAAAATAGAAAAATCAGTAATTAACTTATTAACCCCCACTAGGAGACTTTTAAAGGAGACCAATTAAGAAGTTCAAAACATAAGTAAGCGTCTCTTGGATAAGAGTTAGTTTCAAATTAAAAGGAGGAGAAATTTAAAGACAGAGAGGAAAAGCGATGAAAAAGTACAAAAAGATATCAGAACAAGTAAAGAGGCTTTTGGAGGGAAATTAGAAGAACCCCGAGATTCTTCAAGACTTTCAAACCAGAGGAGCGTAATTGGTGCAGGCACTGAAATCATTGAAGAAACAAAGATGGATTAAATGAACGAAATAAACGACGAATAAAATCAAGGTGAGGGGCCTATGTACGAGTAGGATTAGGAAATGGGATACAATTAAGATCTCTCAGATTAGGATAATTAAATAGCTAATCAGGATTAACAGCCTCTGGATTACTCATAGCGTTTTCATTCAAGTAAACTCATACCAAACATTTTACTGAATGAAGAAATGCGTCCAAACTCTTCAGAGAGAAAAAGCAGTAAATCTTAAGAAGAGTTTTAACTTCAAAATGAAAAGCCCCAGGATATAGAGAGATTTGAGAGTTAAAATGGAGTTGGACTCTATAATAACTTCAACAACAACACCAGCTTTTTAAACAGCTTTTATCAACAAGATACGGAGGCTTTAAGCGACATAAGATCTGATGACATTGGCTCACTATGTAGGTCCTCTTATTAGCCTCAATCGCATTTCATAGGTCAATTGAAAGAAGAGAACTTAAAGAAGATCGATGAAAAGATGAAGACTAAACCAAAGAGTAGATAGAAGGACTCTTCCGCAAATGAAGAGAACGGCGAGAATAATTAAATCACTCGTTTCAAGTTTGAGAGTGTGAAAAAAGGCCACAACTTAATGAAAGTCAAGTTTGAAATGGAGGGACCTGCTAATGAATGTGAAGAGTATAAACAGTAGATGATGAAACTATGTGCATAATAGCTTGGCAGAAAATGAAAAATCAAAGCAAGTTTTTTAATCAATCAATCTTACGACAACTTTTAAGCACATGAAATTTAATGTACAATAGAGCATATTATTTTTTAAGAGAAGTTTGTGAAATAAAATCAGAATCTTTTATAACAAGGGTATCTTATTTATCAATAAATATAACAATCTTTTTTTATAACTTAAGGAGATATCTTTTAAAGACACTTACTTAATAGTAAAACTAAATTGAATGGAAGGAAAAGAGCCAACTGAGAATAATGAAGGTTCTTTGTATATTGCCTCAGAGAAAGATTTTCCGGAGAAACAAATCTAAAAGAACCGTGATGCAGATTCTTAAAATAATTTGAAGGAGTTGATTCAGCAAGCGTCCGCATACTTTCCTCAAAAGCAGTAATTTCAAATAACTTGTTTCTGTCTCCTTATTTTTTTAAGTTAAAGTAAAGGATATGATGGGATGAAAATCAAGACAAAAACTTAGATGACTCTAGCAAAAATTAATAGAGTCTGAGACATGGCGACACTTCCCCTAGAATCCCTCAAAACATAGGCTATAGAGTAAATCCTCAAATCCAACCAGCAGCTCCAATCTCCCCTTATCAAGCTACTTAGAATCAGTAAATGAAGGAGCATACTTCAAACTTCCCTCCTTTCGTTCAAAATTTCCAACCAAACATTGTGGCCTTCAATTCTTTCCCTTAACACTAATTTAATCAGAGATTGTGATAAAGTATATTCTTCATTTTTAAATTTATGGTCCAGGGTGTTCATGGATATCAAAGCAAAAAGTATTACCACCCACGTGTCTAAGATTTGATGAATCCATACTTTTTTCAACCCCAACCTGTGAATCCTATGTTTTTATAATCCTAGAGTCTTCCCTCACCCTTCTTACCTGCCCCTTAGAACTTCATTCAGTTTCAAAGAGCAGTTAAACTGCCTTCTCAAAATGTATAACAGGGAGTAAGTCCTTCACTTAGTTATTAGCAGTAGTCGACATCTCCTTTTAAGGCGAAACAGTAATTCCAGCAGCTGATCCATTGACCTATTCCCTCACCCTTGATCAAGCTATATAATTAAAGATGAATTTAATTTCCTATCTCTAAGATAAAAGCCATTTGCAGAGGGACAAGGGAAGACTCTTCAAGATTTGAGTTTTCAAGTCAAGAATTCAGAGAGTAAAAGTCTCCAATCTTAAAATAGGGGCTAGTCAATAAATGAAGAGAGCTGTGTATAGAACGAAGATCCATTTAAGATAACCAGTGAAAAGACAAATAAGGACACTTTTCAAAATAAAAACACATCAAACATTTAAAGAATAACAGAAACTAGTCAAAATAATCAGCTTCACCTTTGGAGTAGTAGGAAATTAGCAGAAAGTGGCAAAGAAGAAGTCAAGTAGGAAGTAATAAATAACTTCGAATAGCCTCATAATGAATAAGCATCGATAAAAAAAGTTAATTAAATTGAGGAAGATCAAGTAAATGAACAAGAAACTAATATTGAAGTGATTTAATAAGAGATAACGGAAGGAATATAAAAGAATTTAGGAGAGTTAGATTGAAATGAAGATAGTTTGATTGAGTGGACGGAGTTCCATTCTTAAACAAATATTATAAATCCTCCTCCTTCTTTACCTTATAGAAGATTTATTATAAATATGAAGATTTCCATATTTTGAAACATTATTATAAAATATTATTCTTTCTAGAGCATATTTGAAAAAAATTATAAGCTTTCTCTCCCGAATATGTTTGATTGTAATTAAAGAATTTTAACTTTAGTAAGGTCTAATTCTTGAAAGAATAGCTACTCCTAACACAATCATCTAAGTATCGCCCGATGGAGATATTAAGGCAGTAGAAGTAGTGAATGTCAGTTCTGGGACTTCAGAAGGAGATATCATAGTCACCAATGACTTCAGCAAAGAGTTTCTGAAGAAGAAATATTTTTCTCACATTCTTCAATTATATTTGAAATATAAACGAGTGAAAGTCTAAAAAAAGGCTCAATAAAAATCTAAGAAAAGCTCCAACTGGAGGATAAGTTAGAATAAAGACATAGTACCAAAGTATAACGAAGAAGTGCAAATAATTTCCTATGTTAAGTAATCGTAAGGGAAGAAACTGAACTCCTGCCAAAAGGATTGGAAAAACTACTTCTTTAGCTCTCACAAGGAGCTAGATTATTCTAAGAAAAGGATTTTTGCAACTTCCTCTGCTTCTAAAGCTGATATTCGAGGAACTCGCTAAAATAGAGAAGCTAATCCTCAGAAGAGAAATTTAATGAAATACTTGACTTTTATTATTGAGAAAAGTATGTGGAATCGAAGATTTAAGTGTGGGTACATTTAGAAGTTATTAGGAGCCAGAGTTGCCGCCAGTTGCCAAATATTTCGAGAGTGATAATGACACTCTCTACAGTCTGAGTAACTTAGGAGAAGCAAATCTGAAGTAGAAAATATAGCCAGCTGATTAAAATGGAGTGAAGATAGTATAATAACAACTTCAATAGAGGGACTCCTCTCAAATTCCCAAAAAGAGAGGTAGGAAAGCGAGATCGTAAGTAGAAATTTTTTGTTCTTTTTAAATCCCCTTTTTAGGAAGAGCAACTAGAGGAAGAAGTTAAAATTTTAAGCTCAAACTTAATTGATAGACTAAGTATGTAGCCTAGGCTATGAAATTTAAAACTAAATTTCAAATTGCGAAGTTGATGAGATATAAGAAGATGCTTAGGAAATCGAAAGTAGTCAAAATAGAAATAATAAAAATTCCATTAATAATGAAAATAGTATCTTTGAAAGCTAAGTTTAGCTACTATCTCATCCGATTATGTCTCTAGGAATATATTGTTTTAATTATTTCATATTTAACACTTTTAAAGCTATTTACACCCTACCAATAAGTTGTAAGCTTTTTTTACTTTCAATTAATTTTAAAAAGTCAAAGAAGAAGAATGCAGAGAATCTGGCATATTCCGAGAGTGATCTATAAGGGAGTCAAAATTTGACAGAAAATGACCAGACTTTAGTTTTCGATCAGTTTAGAGAAAATAGTTTAAGAGATTCATTGGAAGATCAACAATCTCCAATGCAAGATTATTTAGTGTCGTATTTTTAATTTTTATAAAGAAAATTGCTCTCAAAAGACTCATATAGATGTTCGAGAGGATTAATCCAAAGCTATGTAAGTAAATCATCAATCAATTGTACTCATCTTAAAGAAGAAAATTTACTTTAAATTGAAAAAAATAAGATCACACATAAATCTCTGAACCCTTCTTATAGATAAAGCTCCCTAGAAGAAGAAAAAGAAAATGGGACTGAATTTTAGCAACAGGAGGAGCTGCCCATTTGCGGAAACACTCTAATAAGGATCAACAATAACAACATCTATCAAAGCAGTAATCAATTTTTACACTAAATTCTTTATTTCTATTAAATTGTATCAATGTTAGAAAGAGGCCTCCTAACTTGCAGAAGTAATGAACTAAGAGGAATATGTTGAAAGCCTGAAATAAATTTGCCTAGATAAAATGAAACTTTTGAAAGAGCTCTATGATTTATTAGAATTCTCGTAATAATATTTTTGAGATTGCTAGCGGATGAACTCGCAAGGATACCAAGACTAAAAACAAGATTTGGTGAATCGCGTGCAAATCTAAGAGTTGCTAAATATCATAGGTGATCCTCTTGCATTATAAGATATTGATGCTTGTAATGGTGACGACTAATATGCAGACGAAAAACTTTACTATCAGCCACAAGCTTCAAATGTGCCTTAAACTCCCTCGTTTAACCAGGAACATAAGTATTTAAACCAACCACAGAGTGAAGCTAGTATAGAAAATTCTTACAACTCTAATTATCAGGAGGACGAGGAGGGGACTCTCCTCATAAGGCCAAATTCGAATTAAGAAACTCCCATCCAGAACAAATAAGACTACAATCAAAATAGAATGCAGAATAGAGATATTGAAGAGCAGAGAGTCTTGAATGAAGCCTAGGATAAGCAAGAAATCTATTAAATACAAGACCCTATTATGTAATTTAGTTTGCTTATTTAAATTACATCGCCCCTATTATCAAGAATCTCGGTAGTCCAAATCATTTAAGCAATCCGCCTTTCTTTCAAGATAATCAAAATCAAATTAATTAAATAGAAGACTAAGAGCAACTAGATTAGGAGGAGTAGGAGTAAGAAACAGAAGACACTTATTTATATTCCTTACTTATTTTAGTTAAGCCCAGATGATTAGTGAATTCAAAAATATGTGTGTGTGGCTCTGGAGACATATGCATCATAAGAAGGACCAAAGAGTGAAAATTAAGGATGGAAAGGCTTTCATAAAAGTCAGTGGCATGGAATTTAACATAGTTTTTCTCCCTTTTAAATCTTAAATTAATTGCTGGATAGCATAAATGGAGTCTTAGGAATTTAAAAGGTTTCGGTGAATAACAAAGAATCGTTCGCAGAGAGATGCAATAGAGTGATAGCAAACATGGATCTACTCACTGGCAAATATTAATGACTATAATCATGTCCTATTTTAAGTTTTAGCAAAGGAGGATTCAAGAAGCAGAAGTACTTGGATCTATGCCTTCAAATCAAATAAGCGAGTGTGGACCTTAAAAATAAGCACTTTCTCTCTCGCAAAAGCCAAGAATAAAGAGTACAATAATAAGAGCAGACATAGACAATCAAACTCTATGATGAAAATAAGAATTTCGAAATGAAGGGAAGAAGTATCATTGATATTTCATAGAAGCCATGTATTTATCGTTATGGATTTATTTGGTTAATCATTCAGACGAGAAGATAGGCTAAAATGAACTACTATGAGGATGGAGACACTGACCATTATGAAATTAACGAGAGAGGAAGTGCCAAGTTTAAGGCAGCTTAGAAAAAGAAATTTGACTCTAGCAGCTCTAGTAGATGCTCAGTTAGGAAGATCCTATCTACAGATCAAGAGTCTAACACAGATTCACACTTTATACAGAATATCTTAGACCCAGGCTCTTTTGAGTTTGATGTTGAAGGCTATGAAACTCAACAAAGTGTGAGAAGGGAGGCAAGTAAGCACCACCATAGATAGACTCAAATTTACACCACAACAACCAATAAATAATAGAAACAGTAAAGTGCTTTATGAAATGTTCTTTATGCAAATTATTTTGTTGCTAAGTTGTAATCTAAAAGATAGAGAATTAATAAAATGAGTCAGAGTGATAATTTGAGTTCGGGCTTTAAAACTTCCTCCCATCAGAATACCGCATCGGATTATCAGGATACGATCTGCAATCTTATAAAAGACAATTAATCCTCACCTCCAAGCATTTTTTTGTTAATGAACTTTTTAAAAGCAGTTTATCACCCGAGAAGAAGAAACTTCCTTAAGATGCTTAAAAGAATATGGAGATGATGTTCTAGTTTCTGCTGCAAAACTATGAAAAACAGTAGTAGTCGCAATAACTTACAGCCTCTTCATAGCAGCAACTTAAAATTCCTTTCAACTTAAATCCCTCTAACGAAGAAAATTAAGCGTAATTTAAGAATCATTAGATTCATGGTCACCCCCAAACTAATTTTTATTTAATGATAACCAAATATAAACATAATTGTCTCAAATGGATTCATTTCTTTATCCATAAAATATAAAAATAAATGAACCTTGGTAGTTTCTCACATTTTGTAAGATAGAAGGATCTTTGTAAATAAAATTATTTAATCTTCCATAACTTTGCATTTATAAATTTGCAGGAACATTTAGTCACTCTTGAAGATGAGTTTTTTAGTTATTTTAATTTTAGTAAACTCTACCATTATCTATGATAGATAGTTCGAAATTTTATATTTGCTTATCTTTTCTTTTAAATAAATACCTAATTTTTTTCCTTTCATAGTGAATTTATTTTTTGCTTTAAAACTAACCAATAAATAGGAGAAATTTATCCTTAAAAGCATGGAATGTTGGCAGACTAAAGACTTTTAAATCAAACTTAAAATGCAGCAGCAGATCTATAAGGTGGTAAATAGTTTAGTAAGAATTACGATCCAGGGCTCTTACAACTAATTGGAGAATTCAATACTTAACTAAAAAGGATAATAAATTAACTCTTTCTAAATCAGAAATAGTATTCCTTAATAAACTCAAAACTAATTTGAAATTCACTCTCAAAAGCAAATCTAAATATTTTTAATTAACTTAATTTTAAGTATGTATATTTTATTTAGCAAACAGTAATTAAATTGACTAGCAGTAATAGAGCGGTTTTGCAGGCCAGGCATCAAGACCCCGCAGTCCTCTTCTCAACAGCATGTACGCAGATGAAATGTGAAAATATAACTAATTTCTTTTTTCAATTTAGAGTTAAAATATAGTCGTGTAAAGAGAATACCAGCTAAGTGTAAACTATAAATTTCATTATTTAATTTGATTAAACACAAAGATTTATAAAAGACAGAGGATTGGGCCTGGCCCTTACAACTCAAACTCTCCATACCAAAGAGCATTAAGCAATTAAATCTATCCAGGGATGAACGGCTCTTTCAATTCTGCTTCTGGCCATTAAAACTACAGAACACAACCCCTAATTACCCTCTTTCCTTTACTAAGAATATATATTGACTTAGTATTTATTTAATTTATGTATTGTAGATAATAATTTTGAATATTCAAAATACCTTAGTGCCTATTTGTATAATTATTGAATGGGTTTCATTATTCCCTGATATTCGATGACCCTAAACTGTTAGTCTGTGAGACTGAGCAACTGTAAACCCTGATTCAAAAGGAGCGAAACCTCTTCGCAATACTTAACACGCTACTTATGAATGGGAACTCCCTCACTAAGGAGCAATTAGACTAATTAAATGCAATAGCCGAGTAAGCGTTTCTACTGAGCGGATTCACTCTAATTTACTGTGCTCTTCTCTTGTTCTAAATTTGATTTAATAAATGTAAGCAAGTCTACAAATATTTTTGCTTTGAGATATGATTCGAGAGTTTTTTTTAGAGTACGAATATTGCAAATATTTAACTACCGCTTCTTCCCCTTTAAACTGCTTTTATTTATTACTATTAAAGATACAAATTACATTTTAATTAGACTTAAGATTATTTAACAAACTAGATGAATTCAAGTTCGGAATTATTGCTGAAATCTTTTTGGAAAGTAGAATTAGATTAAAATAAGTATTATAAACTGAAACATCAAGCAGTTACACTTTTCGAGTTTGAACTTTCATAATCATTGAATGGAGTTATCAATGATTATAACAAAATGCCAATTTTGCACATATCTAAAGACAAATTTCTTCAGAGCGATATGATGGTTAAATTTTATATTTATTTTCTAGGGATGAGAGTAATTGAGGCAAATCATAATTCTAATTACATTTTAACTTATTGAAAATAGATAATTTAAAATACATTTGATATTAATTAAAACTTTTAATTTGAAATGCTACAATATCAGACTTGAAATCTGGCTTCACAGAGAGTGATAATAGCGCATGTGAAAATCTACTACAGCCCTCTTAAAAGTTTAAGACTCCTTAAAAAGCCACAAAGTGCGATATTAAGCCGCTAACTTAAAACTTAAGTAAAGAGGAATCGATCATAATCCTAAGTCAAACCGAGTAGGCTAAAATATCACTCAACAACAAATAAAGCCAAAAAGTTGTAAAGAGTAGTGAGGTAATGAGCTTGTAAGAGAGTCAGCTGAATCTGATATCTTGAGAGGCAAGTGCCATTTCAAATGTATCTCTAATTAATTCAAAACCTAGGTTTCTAATAACAAGGGTTGGTAAAGATTAAGTTGATGAAACTCAGAACAAGAGAGATGATGGTTGTTCTTAAAAAGGTAAGAGGGAATTAAGAAACGATTAAAATTTATCTTAAAGGAGGATAAGATCTGTCTCAAATCATGATCTTATAATAAATAATGAAAGATAGGGGAAAGATCGCAAACCCACAGAAAGTTGGGACGAATTAAGATCGAATTAATCTAACAGTAAGGATAAAGCGAAATCTCTCAATAAGTAGAAGGGTTAACAGACAAATTGTAAGTAGGATGATCATTTTCAGAAGAAAATAGCTGCAAATCACCCTAATAGCAAGAATAAATCTTCCTAAAAGTGTTTGAATGCTAAACAGACTACTTAGAATAAGAATTTAAAGACAACAAGTAAAATTCAGAATACCAATCAAAAATAGATAACCAGAACTTCTGATCTTAAATGTCTGAACGATCCTTTAGAAGGAGATTGCGATGCACAAGCCAGTTAAAATTCCATGGATTAATTTTTTAATAATTTTAGTTTCTCTCCTCGATCACCTTTCGAAAAGTCTCAACCTGAACAGAAGAAGAATATTCAAACTTCTTAAGGGGACGCCTCTTAAGTAATTGATGGAGCTCAACTATAAGAAAATAATTTATCTAAAGTTTCTAACTCCAAGACTTTAAAAATGCTAGAGAAAAATCAAAAAGCTAAAATAATGGATTCATAATTGAAGGAGAATAAAAATGATAAGTACGCTAAGAAAGTCTCTACTTTAAAAGCTCAGTCTTAAAATTATGAGATCAAAGCTAAGTAAAAGAAGGTAAAAGATGGGGAATTTAAACCGTATT
Source organism: Tetmemena sp. SeJ-2015 (assembly GCA_027382625.1). NCBI lineage: Eukaryota > Ciliophora > Spirotrichea > Sporadotrichida > Oxytrichidae > Tetmemena > Tetmemena sp. SeJ-2015. Next base: position 82,863 of record JAJKFJ010022492.1, read on the forward strand.
AGCAAGATTAGCCAAAGAAAAGGGGACGCAAGGCTAAGGTAAAGAACTTTCAGGTCAAAGGAGATAACCTTAAAGATTTCGAATTGACTATACAGCAAGAGCATGCTCTCTCTCCGCAGCAACTTCTAAATAACCAAATTTCAAACAATATGATGTAGAGCTACATTCCTTCTTAGATGATACCCTAGGGCTAGTAGATAGACTTGATAAATTATTACAACTAGTAAGCCAATTTGAACCTATAGCAGCCTTTTATTCAGCAATAGCTGCTTTATCCTTAGATGGGTCAGTATTAATATACTCAACAGCCTATCTTGCAGCAGTCAGGTTACAACGAAGATCTAATGAAGTAGCTCTATTCATAATGCATGAATTAGAATCTTACTCAATCAAATGGAGATCCCTTGAAGGGTGTTGATATATAAGTTTAATGTAAGCAAATTACGGATGAAGAGCTAAAAACAGCCTCAAACTAGGAAGATCAAAACTAGTAAAGCTAAGGTTTTGTGAGAGTGAATTTGGCAGATGAGGGACAGAAGAGAAAAGCAAAGCCACAAAATGAGAGAAGGAGAACAAAAAGAGATGACACAAGTGATAATAAATCTGGATAGAAAAGATAAAGAACCGATAATGGCGCCTTACTTAATTCTGAAGGTCTATTATAAGAAAGCTTAGAGAGAAGTCAAATTGATAATCAGCGTACTCAATATTCTTAAGTAATCCTTCATTCTAACAACTAGGAATTTCTAAATGCCTTGGGAGCAGCAGTTCAAGAGAATTCTTCAAGTTTGAAGAATTAAACTTAATAAGATAGAAGATTGGATTAAAACTTTGCTCCTTAAGCTACTCAATAATGTCAAAGCGATTTCTATTAAGAGCCCTAGTATCATCAAAGCTACTGTCAAGAGAATGCAATCGGAGAGAATTTTGATAAAGTGAACTAAACTTAAGAAGATAAATAGGCTAATTAAACTTTCTAGATCACTAATTTGAACCAGTAAAGGTGTTTGAGTCCACAATAAACTATGCTTCCATCAACGATGAGTACAAATTGCTAAGAAAGTTCGGGACAAAATTATGGCCATGCCAAAGGATTTCTGAATGACTAAACTTTCTTAATGCCTTTGAATGATATAGACGATAGTCGTCGCTTATAGAAGACCAGGAGGTATTCAAGGGCCCATTCTTCTTATTGTGGAGAAAGCTCAATTCTTGATTCAAGATGCCACGATACGCAGTAAAAGACTGCTGAGGTGGGGAATAACTCATATTCTTAAACGCCACACTAGGGTCAATTAAAATATTAAGCAGAGTTTAAGCCAAAGAGAATCCTAATTCCATATTAATCCTAAAACCCTCACTCCTATCAACTAAGCAACGCATTCTTCTCTAAATACTCAGTAGCTCCAATCTAATCAACAACTTCAAAATGATTCAAATAATCTTATAGGAGCTCAATCATAGTGTCAAGCTAACTAAGGCTAAAATGAATACAAATATGGAGAGTAGTACAATTAGAGGCCTTAATCTCCTACCCACTCTTTAATCAAGAAATATCTATATAAGATATCAGTCAGCTGCTGCAGATATGCTTTAGACTAGAATGATAAAATAGTGCAAGACAACTTGCTCGACTAAGATGGGGATTTTACAGTTAAGCATAACATAATATCTGGCGATGAGGATCTCTAAGGGGATTTGCAAAAGATGTTTCAAAGCTTAAAATACCAGCATTCTGGATTTTGATAGCAACGAGTCACTCATTCACTGTTCACTTTTAGAGTTCTCTATAGTATAGGAATAATATATTTATTTTTGCTCAAATTTCGTTTAAAAGATTAAATTTTTTAAATCTCTAATTGAACATGAAATCATCTGAATTATACTTCCTTCTGTTACATTTTAATTCTAATCACATTAAATAATATAATGAATGTAAAATTTAAATCAAAGATCGTTCCTCTCGAATCTAAGCCTCTATACCCCGACACAATCTTAGAAACTAATAATCCTTCAGACGTAAAAAATGTGATTGAGCTGCTCATTGAGAGTTAAAAATGCTAGCCAGTTGAATAACAAAGCGTTCTGAATTATGACCTGCTATTCAAGGATCCAGACTTTGGCCCTGATTTTAAATTAAATTTTAAACTGAGTCAACTTATAACCCTATCTACTTTGAAGGAGATCTAGATTAGAACTATTTATAAAACAATTATAAATTAAACTAGGTGCTAGATCTTGAATTTAGCTTGAAGAAAATCTAAAATTGTAGATAAATAGTATACTATAGTTTTAATCCAATGGCTTAGGCCTTAACAGATTTGTCCACATCCTAAGATGGCCGGATTTACTGAATTAAATTTAGCCCAGGCATCGCAGGAAGAGATTCAATAAAAAAATGCTAATAAAAGTTAAAATATATTTAGGATAGTGTAGTAAAATCTAGGTTGTATACCTTTGGCTATTGCTTGACGATAAAGATTGTTTTTTCTTTCTTCAGGCATTCCATTAAACATCTCACAGAAAAGTAGATAAATTCCCTTCACAATGATTATTACTGAGGATTCTCAGAGCGTTAAAAATTAAATTATAAGCTTCCTCTGGGGAGCCAGTGTGAAGTGCATAATAGCGATATAGTCAAATGTATTTGGAATTGAATCCATTAATCATAACCCAATTAAGTAGTATCTTTAAGAATTAAATAGATTAGAGCGATGACCGTGTACTTTATACTCACTCAGATAGATGTTAAGGAAATAAACTTTTATCATTAAATAAATAAATAACTCAAATATCGCACCACTCCTTGCTTTTGATTTCATTCATCATTCCTTACACAGATTGATAGATGTTCTTATTTAAAGACTAAATGCTGATTGAAAAGCTGTCCTTGTCTTCGATAAACATTCTCTTCAAGCCTTGTCTCTTTCTGTCTATAGGAGTTTTCTTGCATACAATGCTGAATTCATAGAAATAAGCCTCCTAATCTTACAATGAATTTGAAATCTTTTTCACTTGACTCAATCTTGATGATTCAACTCCCTCATATTTTTGTCCGAAATGATAATTACATCATCTTCTAGGTTATAATTTTCAGATTTTAGTGAGTTTTCAATTGGCGATTATACCTACTCTGCTTATATTTATGGATGTAAGATTTCCTAATTTTCTTTTTCAGCTAATCCTAAATTTGGTGAAATCTTCTTACACTTTTCAATAATTACTTGCAGTTGGGAAAATAACTCTTTCCTTAACTAACTTTAAGAATCAGAACTCTATGACAAGAAATGCTTTTAAAGACCAACCAGTTCTGAATAAATCTTCTCAATTCCTTCCTTTTACACTTATTCTATATTTAGATGTATATATCTGAAGTTATTTTCGATAGGATCCTTATTTCTTAAGATCAGTTATTCAGATAAATGCTCCATCCTTCTCTTTTATGAGCTCCAACATCGATCTTAGCTTTTTCAATATTTTCAATTCTTTAATTTGCTCTAATGATATTTCCTTTTGTGCTTTTTGATGTTATTGTAGCAACTTTCTTTTCAATAAGCTTTTAATCTCTCTTTCTAATTTCTTGAAGATCTGACATTTCTCTTTGCTTTCCTTTTTCCTTTTGTGAGCTCTCTTATTTCATATTTTTCGAAGAAGATGATGATAAAGAAGTAACTTAAACTGACTGCTCCTAATTTTCAGTTGGTGAATTACTAATTACAAAATTCTCAAGACTATGAGATTACTAAATTGTCTTGTTCTCTTATCTTTCATAACTTTTCTCGTTGCATTTTTCGCTTATTTAGACTTTGCTTTCTTCATTCTAGTCTTACTATATAATGGTTTGTGTTTGATTGGATATTGATGCGGCATTTTTGTGTGATTCTACTTAAATTTTGGCTCCATTTTAGCTAGAATCTGAATTAAACATAGCCTCAAAAAGAGGGGAGGATACAGCCTTCTAGTCTTTCGCTTTATCTACTTTAGCTATGGGATCTGTGGCGGTTAGATTGAATGTGATTAAATGTTACCAAGAGGAAAATTTGTCGGCTATAAAAGAGGAGGTAAAAGAGTCAGTTAGCTTTAGGCCTATTAATTAGGCATCTAGATATAGCCACCCTGACTTTGATTCATTAAGTTTTGCATGGCTAACACGCTTAGGTTCGAAGGGGTCTGAAGGTAACTGTGGTTATAGATTGGAGTTCCTAGCCTGCTTTTATTATAAGAGTCTAGACTTAATTCTTGCTCCTTTTATTCAGCAGCTTGAGGAGGATTCTTCTTAGGTCTACCTCTTTTGGTTTTTTACTTCTAAGAAGGGCTTGTAAATGAGTGCTCTGTTATAGTGTCTGATATTTCTGGGTTCAGCATTATTTATGGAATTTAGCTTAGGTAATTAATATCCTGATCTACGAATGATGTGAGCTATGATAAGGTGTAGCTCTCCTCTTAAATATTCAACTGCTGCTTAGCTGGCTAGTTGCTTTTTCTGTTACATTCTTTAACTTATGATTATGAAGTTTTACTCACCCTGCTATTCTACTACCTTGAAGTTTGCCTATTATGGGAACTCTACTATTATAGCCTCTTATTTACTTGCTCTATCTTTTTAGTGAGTTCCCGATCCTCTCTCTGCTTTTACTAGCTCTGGAACTGCTCTCTTTACTACTTAAAATCTTAGAATTTCTCCTTCATTATTCGACTAGGAGTCTTACTGCGCTATTTGGTTTGTTTACTCTGCATTTGGGATTATTAAGTATAGTACTGAGGTTCTGATGCATGATTTTAATAGTGAGGGACAGCACTCTAGATCCAATTTTATGAGTTTCGTGATGCTCTTCTCTATTGGAACTTTTTTGTTGTCTCTGAACCCTTCCCAAATTTATAGTCATGGATTTAACTGAACTCAGTTGTCGAATTTTTATTGTTCTTTCTCTTCTAGTTGTTACTTTAAGAATTGAGATTTATCTTGATTAATCCCGATTGGCTGTAATTCTATTGACTCGAGACATAATTTAAAAAACTTAACTAAGATTGGGGGCGCTCCTCGAACAGCTCTTTCTCGAAATCTGAAAACTGATTGGCAGGAATATTGTTGTCACTCATATTATGAAAATAAAACAAAATAGGAAGTATAATCTCTAGTACAAATTATTGAATAATTTAATAAATATTCAAGATGATATCTGTAGGCTGGCACTAAAAGTAAAAAATTAGGACTCTCAGAATTTAAAGCGCAAATTTTTATTGTTCATCTTCAATACGATTAGACCCATACTAACTCTGTGATTAACTTTTTATAATAATGGTAGCTTGACCTCTCTCACCATCGGATTATCAAAATGTCATTCAAATTCAATTTAAGTTTAAGAACTCTGAATGGCTGAACAATAAGCAATTCATCTTCACATTTGATAACTCCTTATGATTTTAGGGAGATTTAGAGTTTAAGATGAACAAGATAGAAGACAGAGTTAAGTACTATGATGTAAAGAAAAAGGTGCTTATCAAGAAAGCACAGCCCTCTCGATCACTAGAATGTAACTTCACAGTCACTCAGGGCAAATACTGTGTCATTCCTTTAACCAAATACTCTAATGATGTGTAGAAGTATCAGATCAAGTTCTTCTTTTAGTAATTTTATATTTTAAAGTTTATCTTCAGATATCATCTTTGAAACAAAGCCTTATAAAATCATACTTGACAATAATTCTGTTCAGGAGGTGAAAGAAGTGGCTTAAGAGATTTAAGAAGATTTTATAAATATGTATATGATTTTTCTGGGTTTCCTTAATAGAAAAGGCTTTTGCAAAATTGCATGGTCGCTATTTATATATTGTAAGAGGAAGCTCTTTAAGATATGCTTGGCATATATCCAGAAACGCTTTTTATTGATCCCCGTCAAACCACCGACAAAGAAAAGCTGTTTAACTTGGAAAAAGATTTCTCAGTTACAATCATGGTGTCTTGGGTTGCAAACTTGACTTTGAGAAATAATTATGCGTAATAGTTGTATTACACTATCCTTGATGTTAGAGAAATCAAGACTGAAGAGAAGGGAGCTGATATATTTATTTTGCTGCAAATTATTTTAAATGATCCATCTCAAATTCATAAACTTGTGAGGCTAAAGAATCCCTGGGCCTATTCTTAAGAATGGAGCGGTGCTTTTAGCGACACTGACGCAGTCTGGACTCCTGAGAAACTATAAAATTTCAATAACATGAACGTGTTAGATGGCTACTCAGACAATGAGCGTTATATTCACAGATGGAATTGAACCTTAACAATATGTATCTAAAATATTTTAAAGAAGAGATTCAATAGTTGAAGAGTGATTATAAATTATATGTTTTCCATTTTACGGTCATCGCATAGTTCAAGGAAGACTTGAAGACAGGTGGTTTTTGAGTTCTCTATCTATGGTAGCCTCAGAGTAGAAGATTTTTGATCAGCTGATTTGTAGAGATGACGATTTTTTCTAGTACAGAAAGTACGGAGTCTATGTCTTCAGATTCTTTAAGAATGGCTCTATGTACTATGTGATAGTTGATGATAGGATTCCTTGCTTAAGCAAAGACAACGGACAGCCAGTTCCCTTCTTTGCTAGATGCGAGAACTCTAATCTTTTCTGGGTTTTTGAATGTAATTTATATCACTCCTCCTGAGGTGAAAATGAAGTTCAATAACTTAAAATAATCATTACCCTTCAACAGATGGAATGTTGAGGATGGGATTTTCGTGATGAAGCTTGATGACTTTGTGGAAATGTTTAATACGATCTTAGTAGGAAGAGACTTTCCTGATAACTGCTTTGGCTTGAGGTTTGATGATGAATGGTCTCCTAGTTATGGATTCCCTCATCCCAAGAACTCTGAATAATTGAACTAAGCTTTTTATAATGTAGAGAGGTCAAGGTGACGTGTATTCTGCACCAGAATGACCCAAGAATGATAAGTTCTCTTCATCCTCCATACTTGAATCACAGAGTTATAATCTTCTCATAGTGATGAAATATAAGAAAGAAGTGGCTCAAAAGCCAAAAGACTTACTTGATCAACTTAACAACAAGTTTTATGATGCTGCAAAAGCTAGCGATGGAAAAACTGTTATAAAGACTGCTTTACCTAATAACTCAGTGGCTGCTAAAGCAGGCTTGAATGGAGGCATGCAAAGGAGCAGCTTGTATCGCTCGGAGAATGAACAAATCAGGAGATAGATTGGATAGAATCCTTTCGTGTGGAGTGTAATGACACCGTTCGAATTTTAATTAATTTTTTTTATCTTATGTTGTTGAATTAGATTCTCTTATCAACCCTCCACCAAAAAACAGTGTCTAGCCTAAAGATTAGGCGAGTCTTGATGAAATGAAGAGAAAGCAACAAAACATGGGTGATTACTATGAGGAAAATGAGAGGGACCTTGGATGCAGACTATATGATGGGGATTTTGATTAGATGCAAGCTTTTGAGAAGAATTAGATTCTGATTGGAATCGATCCAGAAGATCCCGAAGAGACTTAGAAAGGAAAGACAAAAGCTTAAGTTCAAGAGTCTTAGCAGAGGCATTAACATGCTATGGAACAAACGAAAGATGAGCTTGACCTATCTTACTTCTATCTCACTTAAGATGGGTTCCATGCCATCTTGCCTTAAATTGAGGCAAACCATATCGCAGCAATACGAAGACTGAACATAGCTGGAAACGCACTCAGTGATTTTTCAATAATTGAGCTGGTCGATTGCTTGAAACAGACTCATAATAACACGCTAGAGTATCTGGACATATCAGATAACAACGTTAGTGATTAGGGAATAATTGCTCTGATAGATCTTTGTGCCAGAAATAGGTCGCTCAAGTAAATTATTACTGAGGGATTGAAAGATGTGAGCCCAAATGTCATGACTAGATTAGAAACTGCAGTCAAAAAGAATTTAATGAACCTTGCAGATTCAAAAATTGACCAAATGTATCAGACAGCCTTATATTTTTAAATGAGATGTATTTAATTTTTTATAGCAAAGTAGGTGGATCAAGCTATGAATAGGCATTTAAAGTTTGTCTGATAAACACAGCAACTAAAGTTAAGAAAAAAATCATAATTTTTCATTTCATATTAGAGTTTAGGCGAGTCAAGATTTAATATCAATATTTAAAAACAATCTTTTTCTAATTTTACACTATGAGTAATGATAATCTAAAATTTGAGAATGCAAGATAACTCTCTTAACTAAATAATGAGTAATTTATGTGTGATTAAATAATTTTAATAGTTCAGTGTTTGAGCTTGATTAGAGTGTTTATTTTCATCAGCTTTTGAAAGAATTTAATATTAAAAGGAACAATTTAAAAAATCAAATAAAAATAGATCTGATTCTTCATAAAGAAAAAATATCTTACTTTTAAATTGAGATGAAATAAGTAAATGAATAAATTCAGTAAATGGGAACTAAAAATATCGCAATGCTTCTTATGGTGTATGATAAATTGTAATGAGGGGTTATTCTCACTAAATATAATTTTATTCTTTCAGACTTCGAATAATGGAGTCTAATGCTTCTTGAACTCTAATGAAGAATAGTTTTACCTGTCCCAGAATTCATTAGTTGCCACTCCATAACCAAGTTGCTTCATTCCAGTCCTATACCTCTATTCTTTGAATGAGAGAGTAGACACACTTAATTAATGACTAAAACCATTAGTAAGAGAAAGCCAAGCAGATGAGAATGGGACATTGGAAATCGTTAGAGCATCAAGGTTCGGCTATCTACCTCCAATTTGGAACTCACCATCCAGAAGCTTATCTAGTGCTCAGGTATAGCGCAGTGGTGAAAAAAAGAGTTGGCACTGTTAAAATAATTGTTCAGCCTTGTAATTGCTTCTACTTCTTAGTAAAAATGAGCATGGGCTAGAAAGGAAAGAAGTTCATTCAGACAGCAGTTACTAAGAGATGGACAACTACTACTCTGGTCTTCATATGAGTCAGTCAATATATTCAATGCTTGTATTTAAGTTATCCACTTCCACAATTGTATTCGATCACGCACTATAAAAGTCGCTTGGATTTATATCGCCTTTTATTTTATAAGTGTAGGTTTGGTCTCTTCGATGTTAAAAAATTGCATCTTTCTATAATTATTTGCCTTAATTGCATACAAATATGTTTCCTTTTCTGATCAAAATTTGCTTATTTTATTTAAAAGGCCTAATTTTTATTTTACACTTTTTAATTGATTCTCAGAATAATAAATAGTCTTGACATCTTTAGTTAATTATGAGTTTATCTACCCTTATTTTTATACTAACGCTCTAATAGTTTTTGCCACCTCACTTATAAGAATAGTTTCTCCACACTACTAAAACTAATTTAAAATGCTTGAAGCGAACCCCCTCTTTCAAAATTGTTAAGAAATTCACTTCATCTAGATCTTTGGGAAGGGGAAATAAAGGCTGAGAGATAATTTAAAATTTGACTTGGAAAATGAAAATTAATCCCAGTGGACTATTTTCCAAAATTATAAATGAGTCTTGTTCAAACCTCTAAATCTCTAAAATTAGGTTGAACGAATTAGAGTTCATCAATGAAGAATAAAATAAGACATGGAATTTTATTTCTATTGTGAGAATAAATTAAAGGTTCTTTATAAGAAATAATTTATTTATAGTTAATTTCTATTGAAGAACATGTAGCCTTGCATTCATACCTAAAGCCACTAACTTAGATTTTAATGTAGCTAAAAAATATTTTAACTAAAAAAAAATAAAAAATAATTGAAAGCTGAGGGTTTGAAGGTAATTTTATAGCCTTAATTAGAATATTTTTAAGTTAAATAGTTTCATTTCTATGACACCTAATCAAATAATGACTCAAGCCTGATTTTTCCCGAGGAAGCGTGTCACCAAGCGGTCAAAATGGATGGACTCAAAATTATTTCCCAATCAATAAATTTGCCCCACCGATGACCTGAATATTATTCAACTTGATTCAACCCTACAGTTATCTCTGAATTATTCTCTTCAGATTAGGAGATTTTACTTTACAACTTAAAGTTTTGGGGAGGACTCATTTCAATTATTAGAATAATTTAAAAATATATTAAAAAATAATTTCTCTCAAGGCTAGGTGGATCCGCTGCTAATTATATGTAATAAGACCCTAAATATTGATAAATGCTTCTTATATTTTTAAATAGTAAGTTTATCATCATGTATTTTTTATTTGTTGCTATATTATAAAAAGGAAGTGATTTTTTCTCACCATTCAACTATTCCAAAAAACTAAGTCATTGAAAATCTTCTATTTCAGCTTAGAAATTAAACTACTCAATGAAACTTAGACCAATATTACTAAAATTGCATGGGTCTTGATTAGGTTGTAGTCTCGGATTTTTAATTCTCCTTTGAAGATGTGAGTGTTTAAATTAAAATTAGATATTAATGAAAATCAAATAACTCCCCCTGCTATAAACAGATAACGAAAAGGGGTAAGTGTTTGTTATAAAACTTGCATTTATTGTTTTTATCTTAGTCTCTATAGAACTAACTTGTTTTGAGTAAATTTTATTTTATTTTCTAAATGGAAGTATCTAAAATTTATAATTAATTACATCTCCCTCGTCATTTTCTAAAATATAAGCCTCATAATTCATTACAAATTTTTATCTTAATAAGATTGAAACCAATAGAGTGGGAAGTTAGCTACCTGGATATATAATTTTCCTTTATAGAAAAATTACTTGATTTTTAAATTTTTTAAAGATAGTATGAGTGGCTTTATAAAATGTAAATTGAAAAATATGATAATTTCTCTCTTTATCTAACTCTTATATCTCTTATTTGTATAAATTAAATTTAATTTAATCAAATATGGCTCAAGTCAAATATGTAAACATTAATCTTAATAAACACTAGTATAAGGGCTTTCCCACTTTACTTTTAAAAATCGACTCAAATTCAAAGAAGAGCTTATGAAATTTTAAATTCAAATATTTATAATTTTTATTAAATTTTTATGTCTTGCTCATTTAATTCTTAGAGCATGAGACAACAAGTTCATATCAAAATAAGAGTAAAGCACTCTCATTAAGATGAAAAATAATAATGTTTGAATATACGAGGGTCTAAAGCCTGGAGAGATTGGTTCAATAATTCCAGGCCTCACTTGACTGACTGAAATAAGAGCCTTTACCCATAACAAGTGACCTGGCAAACAAACAATCCCTGAGTATAATTATTAAGATAATATTTTAAATGAGCATTTAAAAAATTAATCATGTGAATTAAGAATCGATATGGAAGTTTCAAGCTATATTAGCATTAGCTCTAAGAAGGAGACATCTAGAAAGTTACTTTTTTGAATAGGAATGCCAAGCAAGAGAAAAGAAGATATTTTCAAATGAAAAATAATCTTCGCTTTAGGATTATGGAGAGTGGTGAATAAAAATCAATCTCAAGAAAGGAATGATATAAAATTTTCAATCCAAAGCAAGATAACATGAGCTTGAATAAGATAAGGGCAGAATTTTCACTGACAACCTAAATCATTTATACTTTATTGAATCGATTTACTATATAATGAATTATTTAATTTAAAAAGGAATTAAAAGCTTGGAAATTTAAACTTATAAAATCGGGTCATTTTAAATTAATATATCGCATATCTAATCCGAAATCTCTATTTATTTAATCAATTATGATTCTTCCACTCTAGTTTTTATTCCCTTAGGTGTTCTTAATTCCCTTTAATTATCACTCTATAATACAAGGTCACTCGTAATAGTAGGAAGCTAGCTTCTCATGTTCACGGTCTCAGTCTTCTGTCTGAGAGTAATATCAGTTCAAAGTTAACTTAACAGCTAAAAAGATTGAGCTGCGGTCAAATTATTCATAAGCTTGGCCTCTAACAAGGTTTCATTCCTTTTTTATTTAAGGCATTATATCTGTGTACCCATAAAATTGCTCGGTGTTACTTCAAGCAAAACCTAATGTCAGCTTTAAATTGGCGGAGAATTCAGATTATCAGTGGTCCAGAAACCTTGACTCGATTTTTGAGACTCAGGATAATCAAAGATAACCCGGAGCTGAGAAATCAAACCGGTATTTTCTGTCTAAACTTTAAAGAAATAAAACTTAGCAAGTATTAAATATTTTTGGCATTTTATGCTTTTTTAGACTTTATGAGCACTTTAGAACTGCCCTAAAATTTTATGTCCGGAAATGAGCAACTCAGTCTCTCCTGGAACTTCGGCCTCGAATTGCTGTCTCCTTTTGTGAAGCCCTTGTTTCGCCCCGCTTATATGCCGACAGAGCAAATATATAGCTAAAATAAATTAATTAACTTATATAGTTTATATAGAATCAATTTTAAATACCAGTCCCTCAGATAGGAGGGATAACGGGCGAGGGGTCTTATTAAATTAAACTATGTTTGAAATTTCTTGCAAACCACGTCAGCAAATTAATTAATAAATTTAAACAGCACCAGTCCTATTTAATATTGTTTAATTCATTTTAAAAGGTAAATTTCTTATTTTAGGGCCAAGATTTCGCATATTCTTTTTAAGAAAAGATTTTAAATTACGATCTTTAAATAAATGAAGAATTATAAGTAGTAATTAAGAAAATATGAAAGAGCAATTTAATATGTTTTATTCTTTATTTCTTGAATACTAAATTAGTCGAACTAACATTTATTACTGCTCTCAATTATCCATTCCTCTGAGTGAAATTATAATCTATGTGCAAGAAATAAATTTTAAAATCCATGGTTTCTCTAATCCATGGACTTGAATTGAATTATTTAAGTCTTAATTATAATAAACTTATAAAAATTATCCACACTTTTACACAAATTATCACTTTATTTCATATGACGTTTATTAGTAGAGAATTAGCAGTAATGACAGATAAACTGAAGAATCATAATATATTCCCTTCACATATTAGTAAATTGTGATTTATTTTTTATAATCAATCGATTTTGAGAGAATTCAGGGCACTGATGATTACAAAATATGGAACCACCAGCTAGGAAGTTATCAATGCAGAGATCTTTCGGCTAATTTCCAAGAAGCAAATCGAGCAAAAGGTATCTCAAAATACTTACTCATATTCTTTCCTTTTCAAATGAAAATAAAAAAGCCCTTTTTTCATAAATATATAATAACTGAATTTAGGATTTGAACGAACTGGAGTCCGCCATAAAGATATTTATCTTTTATTATTAATTTAATAGTAAGTTTAAAGAGTAAAGTAGCTGCATCAAGATTAAAAGAGGGCAAGGAAAATTCAAACACAGATGACAGCTAGTCTATGATCAACTTAGATTTAACCACCGCTAACCAAAATATTCTATTACTATCATAATAGAAAAATACTTTTGATTTAAAATAAGAACTTCGCAAGTAAAATAAGAACAAAAGTTAATCGAAACCCATCTATGACAAATGCAAAGTAATTGATACTGCCAAATCAAATCAAGATAAGAGAGTCTTTAAATAAATCTAAGTTTCCACTTACCAAGGCCGAGAATCTCCGAATCCAGTCTAAACTCAACAAGAGTAAGCTGCCTATAGCAAATTCAATACGTTGAATCATTCGAATGGGAAAGAAAAAAGAACTTAGGATAAGCTCACGTCTTCTTTGATCAGAAGCGGATAGGAGCATCAAACCATCAATTAAATCTTAAAGAACTATGATGATAATCTAGATTCTATATCAAATCAATTTATTAGGGGCAACACTTTGAATTGACTTGATGAATTTTATAAATGTGCTGGCAAGAAATAATAACGCACAAAGTCATGGAAGTAACGGAGGAGGGATCCTCTCTACTCAATCCAATAGCAGAAACGATTATCATTAGTTTGCATCTGCAACAGTTTACAACCCTTAATCCAATTCTTCAATATTACCAAGGAAGAAGATAAATCAGAATGCAGCTATCAACATTTACAACACTACGTAGAGTCGCTTGAATGGTGGGATGCATCAACAGAGCAAGGAAAACTTAATCACCTCAGATGCTACAATTCCGCTTGGCTACATCGATGGGATGTCTGGGAATAATAAGTCTATATCGCTGCCTAAGATTGAAATGTTCGCCAGTCCATAGGAGTAAATAAAAATCTACTTTTATTTTGGAGTCTTATAACTAGCAATCTGTGGCTTTTAGAAGTAAAAATAAAAGTAGTCTGGGGTAGTAGCAGCCTCCTTCAAGATTTAATTAAAACGCACTCAGACATAAGTTTAGTGGCTTGAATGTAGATGCTGCTTCTAATAGATACTCAAGCGTAAATACTAGCATTACTGTGTAGAGCAGAAAAATGAATCATACTTCAATTTATTGAGCATTCCTTACTTTAAAATAGACTCTCCTAATCTTGAATAAAGATATTAGCATCTTTTTCTCATTTTATTGTACAATTTTAAGATTAGAGAAACTGAAATAGGAGAACGCAAGATACTCCTTAGCGGCCGACTCTGATATAAGCAAGCCTACCAGCAATTCAGGACTTAATTCTTCCAGCAGTAAGCTAGTTACTGTGAATCAATTGAGTGTTGTTAATTAAAACCTGCTCCCATATATAATTTGATTAAGTGTATGGGATGCTTTGAGAATTCAAGACTTGAAGAAATATTAGCTTGAGCAGCAGCAATCAAAGATTAAGAAACTGGAGAGGTAGAAGCAGCTTAAGGAATTCTTAGAACTGCAGATGTAGAACAAAAGTGCTATAACGTAAAATATGCAACAATCATCCAAACTCCACGATAAGATGAAATCTATTTTAAAAGTTTGGCTTTTATTAAAGTTAAAGATAAGGAGCAAATAAATTCGAATGTGGACGTTTTAGCAGCAAAAGAGGAAAGATAAATGCAGCTAAGGAAAGAGTAGCTGCTAAAGAGCGTAGAGTATAACTTGTAGAATAAGACTCAGAAGGATTTCAGAGTGAGAAACCTAGCCACTGATAATCAAAGTCAAGTTTTCACACCCTCTCATGTACATATCAACTATTATTATATATGCAGAAGGCATTCACGTTTTGTTCAGGCTAGATCAAGAAAAAGTAGATGAAAATAAGAAAAAGAAACTCGAGACTTAGGTTCTTCTTAAGAACCTGATGTCAACGAAAGAACAAAATAAGA
The DNA here is from genome assembly GCA_027382625.1 of Tetmemena sp. SeJ-2015. Lineage (NCBI taxonomy): Eukaryota > Ciliophora > Spirotrichea > Sporadotrichida > Oxytrichidae > Tetmemena > Tetmemena sp. SeJ-2015. The sequence continues at coordinate 98,001 of JAJKFJ010022492.1, forward strand.
AGACACTCTAAGAAACGGAGAAGCTACTTGAATCTATAGCAGTCAAATAAACTGATGAAAGACTCAAGAAGAGCTTAGATTGAATATACCTATTATGATGTTGAAAATACTTTATTATCTTAGATGACTATAAGTAGATGATAAAGCGCAAGGATATGAGGAACTAATAAATCATGCGTCTTCATGAGGAGCACGGAATTATGAATCACTCAACTTTAGAACAAGAAAAGAGCAGATCAATCGAGAGGCTCGTTTAGCAACAGGAGCAGGAATTAAAGATGCGTCAAAGTTTCATTGTTGATGAAAAGTAGAGACTCATGGCTAAGATAAAGCAAGATTTGAGGTAGAGTCACTTGGAGCAGATTGAACAACGCAAAGCCAAATTATCTGAAGAGAGGTAGTACAATAAGCAAGTTGAGACTGTAAATTTTAAACATGAAATTTTAATATAGAGACTGAATTAGTTAACAGGCATGTAAATGACTACTAAGAGTACGAGAATAAGGTGAAGAATGATAAGATTCAAAGGCAGTAGATCATAAAGCGGGATCTGGAAAGTCTAATGAAGCAAAGAAGAGAGTAAGAAGTACAAAATAAGCTTAGTTTGAACCCGATAGAGTTTTCTATGAATAAGAAATCATTGAAGGAGCTGGGGCTGGCACATTTTAATGATCAATTCGATGAGGGTGCGTCCTCCTACTTCAAATAGAGTTCTTTGTGATTAAATTACTTTATAAAAATAGTAGGAAAATTAGACTATAACGTATCATTCTTAATGAAATTAACAAAATATTGCATATGATTAAATAAACAGTTCATATTCCTTCACTAATCAACTTTTTTCTCTTAAACTTCTGGAAATATATTGTCGATCTTTATAGATTCTGATTTGGCCTTCTTTTAGCCATATAAAAGGATCTAAGGATACAACCATGAGGGCATGTCCTTCATCTCATACCTTTTATTGATAATGTAGGCCATGGCTATCTCTTTTGACCAAGCCTTATTCGTCTCGAGCATGACTTTAACTCCAATAGCAGCACTCATTACTCCTGAAGCATCAAACATTAGTCTTACTCTTAATCACATAATGCTATTAATTTGGATAGTATGGGCAAGTTTTATTTCTTAGAGAGTTCTCCCTTAATAATCTCGACTACTTCATCAATGGGGAGGGAAGGTTTAGTTGGTTCGTTAGCTTCGAAGTGGAATACTTGGACTCCTTTTTCTGAGAGTTTATCTACCTACTCGAACTTGTGAGGAGAGAGATAGATTATAGTCTTGAAGCCTAGCTAGTCCACTTGTCCTCCTTAGTCCATCACATTCATCATATTACCGATGAAGAGTCCTCCCTCTTTAATTTCACTTGGGAAGCGACAATTAGCCATAACCTTGCTTTTGAGGTCGCTGCTGTCGTTAATGCACATGAACTTGAACTTTCACAGATTATAGAAGATAAATTAGAAGCTCTTGACTGATTGATAGTAAATATAACTTAGCTTTGAAAAGGTCGAAGTCTTTGAAGAAGTAGGCCTTGCCAATCCTTTCTCCAAGTCCCTTGAGAAGCACTTACTCTACTTCTTATAGCTCGGTACTAATCTATTTCTCGAGATCCTTCCATTGACCTGATGGGAGGATGAAAAGCACGCGCTTTAAGTCATCGTCAGCAAAGTGAGATTTGAATCTCTCATCCTTTGTTGAGAAGAGGGAAACCAATTAGTCTTTGTAAATACTGATGTCTGAGTTCAAAGATTTGCGGATGTGCAACTCTTGGAAGTCCGTAGCATTTCTAAAGTACTTACTATTAAACTTTGATATTTTTTTTATTTAAAGTCCAGGATAATAAGATGGCGCATATCCTGCAGCATGTTATAAGTGTTAGAGAGGGAACTAACTTTGAGAGTTAATTTCTCCTTGGCTCTCTACTTTTCTTCTTTCAGCATTTTTTAGAAGTCAATTGCACTCTGAGTTCCATTTGCGGATAAAGCAGATCTTTCCATTTTATCTTCTTTCTCTCTCTTAAGTAAATTAAATTGTGATTTATAATTGGACTTAGTGGAATTTATATGCCAGAAAGCTCTTAATCGATTAACCAACTATTGATTTTGAGACAACTTCTATTTAATTCTGAGAACTTTTCTCTATAATTGTGATGAGGTTTTAAATTATAAATCAAACTAGAAGACTGGTAAATTAGAAAGTTTCTCTGCAGTAGATTAACAACCAGGCTTTTATGGGTCAAGCAATTAAATCTGATCAAAACATTATGAAAGTAGAGAGTCATTGAAAAATAATGGAATGGATGATTATTATTGATTGTTTATTGTTGTTTAAAGGATAAATTTTTGAGAGCCCCTCTCTAAATAGCAAAAGAGTACAAAAAGAGAGGGAATCAGTTTATGCCCGTAGCAATGAAACTCGTAATAAAAAAATCATTATCTTCTTAATATGAAAAAAAGCAATACCTAGTAAATTATGGACTGAAACTATATTTGATTCATAATAACTTAACCACTATAGTAGTAGTTATAGATTTAATGTGCTTTGAAGAGTGTTATAAAATCTGAGAAAATTATAAATTTGAATAATCACAAAATGCAAACAATACTTTGGCTGATAAACTTAATAGCAGGCCTCGGCTGCTCATCATTCTCACTTTACTTTGTATTCCTTTATCATGTTTTAAAAATAATCGCTTGTAGTATCTGTCACATGGAGATCTTGATAAAGGAATGATAGAGCCGTTTGACCTCTCAGACTAGATGTCCAAGGTAAGACTATTTTATGAGTTCACCATAACTTCACATTCACTCTTCGTGTTTTATAACTTTTTCCTTGATGATATGTTTTTTTCTTATCTTGACATCTTTTTTAGTTCATTCCCTACGAAATATACATCCACGCCTATTTAACGTTGGTGTGTCTCTTTAACGGAAACTTGTTCCTCTTCCTTTACAACCTGCCTATGATGGCTATACATTTAAAAATGCTCTTCAAAAGAGAATACGTTTTCCATGTCATCACCATTGGAGAGTATAAGGACAAAGATTATTTACAAAGTTTTCATTTAGTAAATGAGTCTTATTTTATGAAAGAGAAGAATAAAAGATTCATTAAATACAAGCTGGCATTCTACCTTGGACTTCTCATCTTTATCATGCTAAGGTAAGAAGAAAATACAATTAAATTCCACTCCTCTCCTCTTTATTTCGCTATCCCTTTTTAAAAGTTTCTATAAAGCATTTATTTGATTCTTGTCTAATTTATTTCCTACAGGTTTATGTTTGCATTCTCTAACATGATAATTTACAATATCTTCGGAAAGACATACGGTTTGATATTTTTCTCTTGATCAGACGAAAACCACCGGCTTAATAATTCACACATAGGATTATCAAAGGATAAGTATCGATTTATTTTGGAATTCATTCTCCAGAAAGAAAATCAACTACAACATCACTCACCTTTCATATAGAATGTGTTTATAGTTTGATTGTACTTGGAGTATCTAGAATTGTTGCTACTGGCTCTACTGTTTACACCGCTGCGACTGTTGGCTCTACTTCTGTCAGCCTGAAGAAGTCTCCTAGTCTCTCTTTGCACTTTCTGCTGCATGATATCTTACTTCCTCCCCTCGTATTCTTTATCAATTTGAGCCACTCTCTCTTTCTTGAGTTAGTCATACTCTCTCTTACAGCTTTCCAGTTCTTATTCCTTCTCCCTCCTCTTTTCATCTGCCTCCTGCTTTTGTTTCTTCTTGCACTCAAATACAAATAAGAGTTATGGGATGATTTTTTAATCTTCTAGTCTAGCTTCCTGATCATGAAGTCATAGGCTGATTTTATTTCTGCCAATTTTTCAAATTTTTGGACAGTTAGCTCCTCCAAAAGCTACTCTACTTGTTGAGACTTTTAAACTGAGAGTTACTCAATCAAATGCTCGCAATTAGTCCACAAAGATTGCATCGACTCTTCGTAGTCTTACTGCTAGAGCTATACAAGTTGCTAGTCATATAAATTATAATACAAAAGCAATAATTCATCTTCAAAGCCTGTAGGAGAGTTGTCTGCAATCCCATTTCCATCTAGCACTTGAAAGGTATTTATTATGGAGATGTCATTGAGAATTGAAACGCTTAAAGTATATTAAAGCATAAATCAGAGCTTTCTTAATGAGGTAATCTTGTTTCCTCTCCCTCAATCTGAATTTACTCCCTCTCTTTGCTAGAATTTTTAATGATAGACTTCTGCTTTAAAATATATAACACAAATTACTATAGCTTTCTGAAGAGAAAGAATTACTTTCCCGGTGCGTTTTTAGTGCTCTCAGGTCTACTGCCTAGCCCTTAGATTTATTTCCCATTTATGTAATACTCACTTTAGTTTGCAAAGTACTCTCCACTGTTATTGTCATTCATGATTGAGCTGTTCATAGATTTCATTCTAACACACTCAAAGAAATATCTCAAGTATTATATTTCTTGGCCTCTAGTGCTTTCTTCCTCTATTCGAGTCTCTGTTTTAACTAATCCTACTGCGTCTTTTGATCCTTCTTCATTTCATCTTTTGCAAGTTCTCTTATCTCCTCTTGCTTCTTGTAGAGCAAATTGATCTTTCCCTATGGGTCCATCTCCTCAAATGTCTCTCGCATTTTCTATTTGCGGGCCTATTGCTTTTGAGCTTGTCTTTGGATATCGTTGTGAATCTAGTTGGACGTGGAGGGAAAAGGCTTAATAGAAGTAGTGGAAGAAGCCAAAGCCTCTCTGCTCGAATTAACAGCTTTATTTGGAGAGACTAACCTATTATAGCATAAATGATTATAAATTTATGAGTATATATGAGAGACTGAGGATGCAGTCTTAGGCTTAGAGCTGCTTGCCATAATCTGGATGACCTCGGGCTTAATAAGTGTGTTCTGGATTCTGTCTGCGTAAAGTTAATACTTCTCATTATTTAGGCCATTGTAATACTCTACTGCTTGCTATAAAAAAAGTGATTAGCGTATATTGATCCAGAGAAGAAAATTTATGACGTAGAGCTACGACGCTCGATCAAAACACACATTAGGGATTCTAATCTCTCCTGATAGCTTCGTCAGCCCAAAAGAATTAGGAATTATCAAAATTTACAAATCAGAATGGAATACTTTGTAAACTTACTGAATAGAGATACAAAATAGCAAAATACTTTTCACTAAAACTAATAAATATACAAGAGTTACTCAACTAAAGAGAAATAAGTGAAGTGAATCGTGGGTTGTAAGAATAAGATGAAAGCCCAATTCTTATTAGAGATGTGATTAAGGAAAAAATGATTAAAGATCAGTGATTGGCTAATTGAGATTAAAACTAATATTGATTGGTGTTTAATATAATGATCAGAGCTATAATTAAAACTTTAATGTTTAATTGGATTTCTCTGTAGAGATCAGTGATTAACCAATGGGGTGTCTAAATTTAATTAAAACCTAATCTTCTCTATTTAATAATTAAAAATTATCACACCTACTTTCTTCTCAAGCCAAAAACATTCTCATTGACGAGACTTACTATTTATATTTAAGACTAATCTTATTCTTACAACCCACGATTCACTTCACTTATTTCTCTTTACCTCGTGAGAAACTTCCTAAAAGTGAGAGCGTTCCAACTGCATTTCTAGTTCTAAAACTTTATCTGCGAAATCAGGAGGTAGTCGCTTATTCTTCTGGGAATATCGGATCCTTAAAGCTTCTTGCTCGGGTGAACTCATCGATACTAGTTCTTACTCCTCTTGCTACCTTTGATTAGGCTGCTTTAAAATAGAAATTTTCTATCCTGATATGGAATTAATATTTTGCTTTGACCTGAGAGAGGCTGGTGCATATGAAGCAAGTTCAGGGATTATAGTTTGCTTCAATGACTTGAAGGTAGTAGTTTTTAGCAGTTTCTTAGCCTGGGCAAAGTAAGAATACTTCCTTCCTTGAGAGGCTGACGACTTCCTTTTATTTAACTCTTCCTCCACCCGGTTCTAATCATCATCTTATCCATTTTAGCCCAAATATTCTTGGTTGAGGTACTTCTATTCGTTTGTTCTTCTCCACTCTTGAGCAAGGCTTGCTGGTGTAAATTCTTCTTTAACTTCATGAGCCTCAAAATAGTTATCATTATTAGCTTGAAGATTCTAATGGGACGAGTTTGAAGTCGGGTCAAAGTATTTAGAAGGGGAAGATTTATCCACCCTGAGACCAAGATGAGAGGCTTTATTATTTTAAGACAATAAACGTGAAGGTGATGGGGGATTTTTATTAGCCCTTAGTTGGGATTAGAGCAGAGGATTGGTATTTTTGGATTTTTATGAAGATCTGAACATTACTACAGAGTGTCGCTTTATTATATCCCTCCTCTAAATTATTATAAATTATTTCACTAAATCATTCTCAGAAGATTCAAGAGTAAACAAATTTGCTAATTTATAATTGGCGACCTGATAATTTATCACCATGAATGATTTTCCTTTGATATACAATTAAACTAAGTTTTCATAACTATTTGAACTGAATATTCTACCTTTCAAGGATTCTGCTTTGCGAAAGAAGAAACTTTAGTCTTGAAGTATTCATACTCTTCTTGGGCGACAGTTTTCTGGCTCCTACTACTATTCCTTAGTTGCTATTCTGAGTTCTTTAAATGGGCTGTACTGGTCTGCGTTTGAATTAAAAACTTGTGTAACCGCTTTCCAGTTTCTGCAGACTTGAATTAATTGAAAAGGTAACTCTATAAATTTAAACTGCTCCACTCCTAGTGAAAGTCTGGCAGGGTATGTAGGTCTAAGCTGTTGAGGCTATGATCTCTGACTCTCTTGCTAAGTCTAGGGCTGATTCGAATTTACCTTCTATGACTGATAACCCTCTTTCTAAACCATGTACGTTCATAAATTTTTGGCATCATACACTTTTAATGAGATGAGTTTAATTGGTCTAGAGTTTACTAATATCTACACCAAGAGCACTTTTAGTCTAAGAGTTTGTATCCTGAATCTCTCTCAAACCTTAATTACCCCTTATTTATAGATTGTCCACTAGTTCTTCAAATGAAATTATAAATTTTCTTTTGAAAAACTGTTCCTCAGTAAAGGAAGCTCTTTAGTTTCTGACATTGAAAGTTTATTGCATCTATTTCGGTTAGTTTGCGGGGATGTGCGCATGATTTGACATCGTAGTCTGCAGTTAGCTACTTTAGTAGTTAGTGGAAATAGAATCGTATGGCTAAGTGTTACTCTAATAATTAGGATTATACTACTACTACTTTCTCTAGGCTGGCAGGGAGCTGTTATAAGTTGGGATATTTCTCTATCCTTGCAGTAGCAGCACTTATGGTGGTTCTGCTAGATAAGACTTATTTGCATTCAAGCTACTTTGATTTTCTAAGATCTACACTTATAAGTAGTACTTTTGCAAAAAATTATAGATTCTAAGAAAGGAGCATTGCCAACTTTCCTTGATGGCTGCATCTGTGAATTACAGGATTATCTGAGTTGAGTCATCAGCATTTTAGTATTTAAGTTCCCTCTCCTTACTAAGTTTTATCTCCTCCCCTTAGAGGTTGAGATAGTGTAAGCTTAAGACTGATAAGTGAAAGTTGAACCGGGCTTATTAACTTGATGAGAAGCAAGAGCTTGATAGTTATTAGGAATTTGCAACTCTTTGAGAGCAAAATTTTGTATCACCTCTGTATCTTTTACAGCCTTGATAAGTTTGGATTGAGTCCCCCCTTGTCTCATTTAACTCTAGTCATGAGAGTTGATGTGATAAGAAACTTCATATTTTAGTCAACGTATTTTTTTGTGAGATAAGAAGATGTATAGTTAAAAGGTCCAAAAGCCGTTCCATAGTCTCTTACTTGGGAGTTCTCTTCATTTTAAATCAGCAGATTTTTGCTCTGGTTTTATATTTCTCTCTCAGCCTACACAATATAAAGCAAGATGAATGTAAAGAAACTAAGAACAATATTTGAGTATAGTTAATTGCTAGTGATATTTGTCAAAAGCTATTTCAGTTTGGAAGAGGCAACTAATAAAACACCTTTGAATACCAGCAATTAAGAAATTAAACTATTTGGGGATGGCTAGAATCTGTATACCTTTGCGGTCTTTAGTTCATCACTGACTATGGACGGGAAACAATTCTAGCTTATAGAAATTAAAAATGATAGAATCAATGCTTAGTTAGATCGATTGAAAAGAGGAGATTGATTACTTCTGCCAAGCCCTCCTTACAGGTTAATACTCATGGCTGACGTATTAAGTCTGGAAGGACTTCTGTCTTTCTCATTTTTGCTATTGAGTCTTGAGTTTAGATTAACCCTCATCTCTAGAGTTTTCTTATGAATCGTTGATGAAGCTACAGTTGTCGGATGAGTAAACTTGCCCGCCTGATTACCAGACTTTCCAGCATAGCTACCGCAGTTATCATCATCTAGAAGGTGTCTTTAATTGTGAAGGTGTGAAGCAAAAGAGTCATTCAATTTCAGTTTCTCAGTTGCTTAAAAGTTTGCCTTTTCTATCACCATTGGCTAACTTTGATTCAGAGTTTCATTGAGTCTCTACGTTTGGTCAAACTAAAGCTGATCATAATTCTCAGGGTTTAAAAATAGGAAAGCCATTAAAATGCAATGTGGTTTTGGCTCTGACCTCTTCTGTGAGTCTAATAGTCATTTAAGAAAAAATCTATTAATGCAAATTTTCAGTAGCAAGACTTAGCTGATACTGTCCAAATATGCCTGCATGATATTGAAGTGTATTATCGCCTGCTGTTGCTCTGAACTGTTCTTTATTAAACTAGTCCTATTAGTTCTTCAACCTGGACTTCATAGTTAAGAGTGAATTGCCTATCTGACCATCTTAACCTTCATAAGCCGAGTTATTACTTTAATCCTCTTATCTACTCTCCCCTTAATCATTCTTAGATTTTTCATTTTCTCTTTGCTGAGTGAGTTTCTTAAGTTCGTAGAACTTAATTGTTTGAGGGACCTGAGCCCACAACATCTCCCTCATGAGATTATCGCACATCAGTTTCAAGTCTGTGGTGTCTTTCAAAGCACAAGTCACCTCGTTGTTTCTTTAGATCTTCTAGAAGTAGATGTTCTGCATCTTTTGGGAGATCTCCTGCGACTGAGAGCATATTTATTGCCAGGACTCTTCTGATGCAGCTTGGAGCTTTAGGAATTCAAATTAAGTAAGTATGGTAAATAAAACTTATCTAACTATAATTCCTAATAGAAGTTTAGTCAAAGCGAGAGTGAAATTTTGTATTACTTCTTTCTTCATTTGATAGACTTTCATTTCTGAAGAGCTACACACGCCTGATGTCAAATGCTTACAGTTTCTGAGCATTTCATCATCTCCTATCATCTTTCCTGAGCCCATCATGAATAACTACAATCGAACTTTATTAAAACTTAGATGAGTTCTGTTACTTACACTCAGCTCATTTGTTACTTTGTATCCCTGCAGTTTCTGAAAATTAGAATGTACCTTCTTTGTTAGGGAGGGATTTCTCAACAGATCATAATCCTTGTTGGCTACTCTTGGCTCGTAGACATGTTTCTTAATATGCATTTCTCCCTCCTTTACTATGACTAAGTGGTTTACTTCCTCTCCTTCCTTGAACAAAAACTGGCCCCTTTTGTACTTGTGTATTCTCAGTGAGTGGAAGAAACGCGTCAGGAATCTTTTTGACAGGCCGTGTAACTGCTCCACGTTCTTCAGAAAGTTAAAATCAAAAGTCAGAAACATGCAAGTATTATTCCAAACATAAGTTAATCTCCTTTTGAATAATCTTCTTATGAATCCGATCTAGGATCCTCATGTAGGAGTGTCTGCTGAAGACTGCCAAATGAACATCTGACCCCGCTAATGCTTAATACTGTCTCTTGAAGATTTTACTATCTCGGGTGATACTGAGTTGGCTGAACATCATGCCCCTGTAGAGACTTCCTATCAACTCAGGAGGAGGAGGTCTGACTGAGGGTGATTCTTTGAGAAAGGTGAGGTCCATAGTTTGAAAGCTAGAACGAAGACTCTGTGCTTGGTTAGGGGGTAGTTAGAGATCCAGAGACAGATCCTTGAAGTCATTCTCGTTTTGAAAAGAGCTGCCTCAGCCTTCTTTAGTCGACTACTATGTCCACTCTCCCATCAATGACCACGTATAATGCCTCTCTATTCTCATCTAAAAAGCAAAGTCATTAATAAGAAAATCAATCAATCAGGAAAAAAGAAAGAAAGAAAGGAAGGAAGGAAGAAAGTCAAAAACATTTTCCTTGAAGAATGAAAAACGAGATATGGTTTCTTACTATAGTTAAGGACGAGTGAACCTTGTGGGTGGAATTCGTAGGTCATGAGTTCACACACGTCATTCAAATCCTTGCCCTGGATTTTATGTTGCTGGAAAAACTTCTGCCCCTTTCCCCAAAAGGGCATGACAGACATCATGTCAACCCTTAGGTTCTGCTCTCAGCATTCTTCTTAATAAGATATAAGATATTAAACGCTTTTTAAAAAGCGTATCTTTGAATTTAGGAAAGCATATTCGGATGTTATGTTATATTTGTGATTGTTATAAAAGTTGAAATTAATTTAACAGAAAAAGTTTCAAAATATACTTTCAAATTATTTGAGTTATCCGAACTGATTAGATATTTTGTTCATTCTATGAATTTGTTTTTGTCAATTTGAGTTCGGATGAGCTTATGCTGAAGACGCACATGCTGGTCGTTTATAAAGTCATTTTCAAACATTTACTTAATCTAAAATATACAATATATAATTTAATGGAGAAAAAAAGATCCAAAATTTAATTAAATGGTTTTTTTTTTTTTTCTCAATTATTTTAGATTGAGACTAACTTAAAATAAGCTAATCTATTTTAATTTATTTCGCTTTTATATTTCCAATAAATATTTATTTACTTTTGTGATTTCCATAGCCAACCCCCATGAACTCGTTATGAATCTATGTCTTGTTCAAAGAAATAATTTTTTATTGCAGACCAGAGTGGTTGATGTGATTATTCACATTAAACATATTTCCATCACCACCCCCAGAATTTACAAAAGATTATTTCAAACTAAAAATTGAATTATTTTTGATAAATTTTAAAGATGAGTTTAAGCCCTAGTATTAACTTATGAAGTTGCTTCGACCAATAGTGTGAGAAGAGTTAATTAACTGCTAATGCTGCTGCTATTTCTTGTAGGTGTTGATGGCCATAGCTTGTGGTCTGAACACAGTCTACTATTTCTTACTCAGCATTTACTTCAACAAGGACTTTAAAATTGGGCATTACTCTGAAATTGGAGAGCGGGTTGTGAGTCAGCTTTGGCGATACAGGGTTAGGAGTAATTGGGAAACTATCTTGAATGGACTTGATGGATCCAGTGCAACAATAGCCTTATTCAAACTATGTCTATGGTTCTGCTATTATTGAGTTAGCTGAGGGGATGCTTTCTTTACCCTACTTATAAGAGTAGATTCTGAGAGGGAGCACTATTCCTTGCGAAAGCATTAGAGTTATTAAAAGGAGTTTCGATGAACTTTGGAGAAAGAGGATTGCTGAGTTGTTGATAGCCGCGAGAAGCAAGACTCCTCCTATCTTAGGCTTGAAACTGAGTTTAAGTGAGAGTAGACGCCTACGACAAGGCATTTTGTAGCGCTCCCTTACTGGACTATAAGTTGCTGGCATCTTCTAGCAGTAACTTGTTCGAATTTACTGAAAGATGTCTCCTAGAGAAATAATCGTCGCCCAGATTTTGCTAAGTCATCCTCATCTATTCTATTTACTTTTGGAAGAACCCCTTTTGACCTGGCTGATCCGAAGTGGGATTAAAATCCTTCAAAATGTTTGCGCTCTTCTGATGATAGGTAGTGCTATAATTATCCACCGTATTAAATGTACTCATACTTAATAAGTATTCTTGGCTTAGGCTGTTGGAATTAGCTAGAGCAAACTTTCTCCACTACGAACCCCTGCTTAAGAGAAGTCCTTCTTTTTTACGAAAAGTGCTTTGCCTTATTTGTTAGTCTCCATGTATGATACCGTTCGATTAGATACTGAGGAATTGAGTCTTTCAAATGGCTTCCTGCTTTAGAACTCTAGCTCCAAGTTTTAATATGTAAAAAATACTTTCTGAAGTTCTTCTGAAGAGCTCTCGTAGTAAGAGAATCACTATTGACTTGCATGATGGAAGTTTCCTATTAGAAAATAGAGTAGAGACATAGAAAATTATATCCAAATCTCTGATCTCTTTGTCCTACATCTCTTTTTCAAAGCGCTGCTTGTTTAGATTCATCAAATTATCTAGCAGCGTTAACTTGTCTGTGCTTGGCTCTTCATTTCTTGTATGTTTGTCCTTGCTGAATCCTAGTGGGGAAGCTTTCTCTGTCTTCGCTTTGTTTGGAGTACTATCATAAAATGATGATGTTTGCTTATGAAGTAATGTAACTCATTAGACTCTTATTTTACGCAATAAGTTCTTTGAGAACATCATTCTTCAAATAAAGTTAAAACACCAAGCACACTACAACTTATCTATATGTATCAAGATGATGTTGTTTCTGATTTGCATATTCTTCAAGAGACTGTTCTACTGCAAAGCCTTCCAGGCGGACCCCTAATTTTCCAGGCGCAAGAAATCTTCTCTCTTCATAGCTCCGACCAAGCCTTTTAAGGAACAGCAGACTACTGTTGATGTGTAAGCCTCCCTTTGATTTAGCATGTCTTCATCTCCAATCAGATTACCTTTCTCCAGTTTATACAGCTATACATAAGCGTTAAAGGTAAATACTCTCTATTCTTTAACTTACATAAATTTTGTGAGACTTCAGGGCTTTATGAACTATCAAATCCTTCGTATTTTGCACCTTCATGGACCTGAGAGGATTGTCTAGAATCTTTCTTGGATTTTCAGGCTTCTCTAATTCACTTTCTTAGCGTGTGACTTCAAACTATCCCTCCTTCACGAGGTAGACATATTCAGCAGGCTCTCCTTCTCTGTACAGAATCTAATTATCAACAATAGAAAAATAATTCAGCACTACACTATAATTTGAGCTAATTCTTAATGGTCTTGATCTCTATGAATTAGTAAGTGAGCTTTCCAAGTGAGGTTTTAGTCAGCTGACTGAAATAAGGCAAGCATCTCAGGAACTGAATCTTCTCATTGTATCTTTTCCTAATTATAAAAAGAACGTCTGAGTTTAAAAAATATTGTTCCTCTCTATAATTCCAAGCACTTTGATATAATCTTTCTTGTTTATGACTGCAAAGTGTGTATTTTAAATGCATCTAATCGATGCCATCCTTGGCTTCTGTTCTATTAGAGCTAGCTCACCAAAAGATTACCCATTTATGTATAGTGTCAAAAAAATTCAATTTTTCATTTCCAAGTTACGATATCTCAGTGGTTCTCAGAAATTAAAATAAGGAATTGGTTCTCTTGAAGAACTCCTTGAGTGTATCTTCCTGCGACTCACTTAAAGTACCACCTTTCTTGAGCTCTTGGACTTTTTACTTCTTGGATTATATCTGATTCAGTAAATACCATTTACCATTTATTTCAATTTTTCATATGAATTCACAAGTGAAACCTCCTCTTCAAAAGCATTTTTCTAAGTGGCAGTTCTCTCTAGATTCACGCCTCCTCCGAATTTGCTCTTCTCTTCTTGCTGCTTAGATAAGGGGATGGCTATCTTCCCACTTCCATTTCCGCTCCCACCCAAATAGCCTGAACCTGAGCTTTAGCTATTCAGGGCAAGGAAGGCATTCACAGCCCCTAGTTTAGGAAGAGCAGAGCCTACCAGAGAGGTAGTAGTCTAACTGTACTAAGGAAATTCAGCGTGCTTCATCTTGGTTGTGTGGCTTCCAGGCTAAAGAGTAACAGTTACAGGAGCAGAAGTCCCGCCTCTTTAGCTCACTGTAGCTGTTGAAGACTTAATGTTCGGTTCTTTATGCTAGTTTAGGCGTGAGGAAGCCTGCTGCATATCGACGCTTTCCTCAGAAGAGTTCTCATCTCCAAGACTCAGGATTAGCGAAATATCTTTTCCAATTCAAGAAATAAGATATTCATGAACCTTTTAAACATCTGATCTGAGACTCTCTTCATCAATCTAGTCTTCAATTATATTCCCCAAACCGGTGAATAAGCTCTTTCTATGGAACTCTTTATTTGCTTGAGAGTTCGCAATCTGCTTTATCTTTTGAGACTGATTAATGAGGGTGGTGAATCTGGGATGGTTTGGATTGCTGTTGTACTCCTAGTCAATTCTAATCTTCTCTTCTAATTCCTCTTACTCTAACATCAAAGCTTTAAAATTCAAAGTATGCATTTATCATCTGATTAGAGATGACTGTTCTTTTCTTGGCCATCAGCAACCTATTTAAAATAAGGATATGCATTCTAGTAAATTTGAAGAAGAGCCGCTTCCTGTTTGGACACCAAATTTGTTATTGATAGTGTTAGCTACTGCTTTGTTTGAGAATCCTTCGCTCTACATTTTATCAAAGTCGGTATGAAATATAAAATTTCCATCATTAACTTCTATAGTGTATGTTGATTGCTGCTTGATCTATGGCTGTGCTAGACTGACTCCTCTTCCTCTTCTGCGATCTCCTCAGCTTAGCGGTTAGTTAATGGATTGTGCGAAATGTTCAAGCCCTGGGTCATGTTTCTCTAGGCAAGTCTATTCACCACTCCACCACTTCTTTGGCTTGGAGGGGTATTCCCACTCTCACCCTCCTTATTGTCTGCAAGTTTCTACGACAAGCCCACTGAGCCTTTTCTAAACCTCAGCTAATTCTAAGGTTAAGATAATAATCTATATACTTAAACTTAAAAGGTAAGACCACACTATTGCTGTGCTTCCTTCCATGTCCTGGAGCTGAGGTTGTCTAAGCCCCTTGACTAGCATTTTAATTGCTTGCCTTTCCTTTGGGGTTGTGGATGTGCACTCCCACCCTCCCTCTCAAAATAAATCTAGATCTCTCACTCATAGCAAATTATATGTGTCAAATCAAAATGATATAGAAGGAGTCGCCGTAGTCACCTTACTTGAAAACAAACTTCCCACCTTCGAAATATTGATATCTCAGCACCTGGCATAGATCAATCAGGTGATGATTCTCGATTTCCTTCTCTTTGAAGAAACGGATTTCTTTCATCAGAGGAACTAGAATTTACAAATCCTTTTCTGTCCTCTGCTCCGGATTCACTATATATACACCACTAAATAAAAATGAAGGAAAATTTTTCTTTTCCTAATATGATACTAAAACAGATTATGAGCAATAATAGATCTGGTATAAATCGTAATAATTTGTTGCATTCTTCTTAAGGATCTGAATAATCATCTACAGAGTATAAAAGATTGGACTATTTCTTACGAGCAGCTGAGGATCGGGAACGTTGTTACTCCCACCGAAGCCAGTGAAAGCCGGCTTAGAGTCTATCTATACTATCAGCAAAAATATTTTATAGCAAGCAAGATAAACTAGAGTTTAGTTGTTTGAAGTCTTGAAGGAGGGTTTTCGTTTTCTCACTAAACATTAACGTCACTCATTAATTATTTCTTACTCTTGATAGACTCGGGCGACCTGCTTTGGTTTGAGTCTTCTCGATTTAAAAGTATAGTGTAATGTTTTTAGAGACTTTGAAGTATTTTGATTTTACCTTGGTGAGGGTTGAAGGAGCAATCCTTGCCTTGAATCGGTGCTGCGTTACTGCAGTGGTATTTTATTTGAGCTCTACCTCCTGTGAGCGCCATGGTTGGAGGAAGCAGGTGATAGTTCTTTACAATGCGAGTCAGAGGCATCTCTCCCCCTTTAGTCATTAGACTGTTGAAACTTCAAGGTCAACGGTGATCAAAACATTATAAATTATATTCAATACAAAGGTGGTTTCTATTATTCTCCACTCAAATCATCCACTACGATTTAATACACTCCTTTAAATTCTGATTATATTGAGGGATTTAGTTGCTGGTGGGAATACGTTGGACTGTGGAGGAGCGAGAATGTTCCTACTGCCCCTTCCTTACTCCATAAGATTCTGCTCTATTATTTCTATTTTAATTCTCTTCGAAACTTATCATTTAGAAAAATACTTTATTTAGATTTAAAAACTGATAATATTTAAACTTTGCTAGGAAGAATCGAGACTCGACGAGGACATTGAATTATAGATTTTAATTAGAATTATACTACGCTTATTATGTGTTTATATTTGTATTAGCTTCTTCTTCTTCTCAATTCAATAATTCTATAAATAATTAACACGAGTACTTAACATTTGAAAGCTTTCAATCCTAAGTCATCATGTTTGATAGATTACTTATTTCAGAAAGAGGAAGAAGCTTGCTAGCATTTTGCATTTTATTGTAATCTATACTTTCCAAATGAATGGAAATGTTTTAAGGATCTTAAGGAGAATGAAATTTAGTTAAAGAAATCAAATCATTAGGTTTATATTTAGAGAGTGGTTTTTAAACACGAACAGAAAGAAGTTGACTTCTCATTTGAGGGTTCTCAGTTGTAGTACTCATCCTCCCAGTCGGCTGAGCTGAAGACAGTAGCTGCAGGCTCTCCATAAGCTTAACAAATAATAATTTTATTGGAGCTTGTTTGACATGGAGGTTGTAAATGTCTGAGGAGTCCTCATCAAATAACATATAACTCTTATTTTATGTAGATATCCTATAATTTATTAGCAAATTAGCTGTCTTATACTTCTATATCAGCGTAGGATGATGCTCTGGGGATGCCGAAGTTGTACCTGAGAGGAGTGCAGTTAGTAGGCTCATAGTCAATTGAAGTGATGGCATTTTTTATAAAACCTTATAATTTCAATGATGCCTAGTTGACCATCGAGTTGCTCGTAGTACTTCTCCTTTCCAGAGAAAAAGTCGAGGTGGTTGTTGCCAAGACCCCAGCCAATCACTTACAATCACACGCGCAATTATAGTTTACTTCTACTCTTTAATGAACATCGTCAACTCTGACACAGCCATTGTGCTTTTGACCGTTGGTGCCTGGAAGTGTCACTCCCACTAGCTGGTTCACATGGATGGTTGTGCCTACCTTATAGTCAATAGTAGCCACGCTAGTGTAGGGGAAGATTGGATTCAAACTAATAGCCACTTATTTTAAGTGTGGATTGTTAGCAGAGCCAATGCCGAATGGGAAATGATTCTGGTCGATTTAGTCGAAGCAGTTGAAGCCGTCTCCACAGTCGCACCCACCCAAGTTTATTACTCTATAAGAAATGCAAACTTATGCACAATTTAGACTCTCCCGTCGTTGAGTTTGCCAGTGCCTTCAACTCTCACTCGCTCAGCATAGTGTCTAGTAACTTTGGCAATATTTTGGCCGTCGCAAGTCTTCAGCCAGGTGTCCTTGGAGCCGCTACCTGATTCGTCTGACTCATAGCAAATCCAGTAGTAGGTCCACTTGCCGTGGCGAGCCAATGCGCTACAAAAATAACTCCAATAAGATAAAACCGATTTTCATTATAGCTGTCATGAGAGCAGCCAGGGTGATAAGTGACATGGTCTTTCTCATATTGATAGATTTGTGTGTATGTTGAATATCTTTTAAAATATTTATTACAATTTTAAGGCTAAGATTGTATAAATAGTGCAAGTTCTACTTGGATACAAGAACAGATACTATAATTATTTTGTATAATAATATCCAAATATTATTTTTTATAATAGGCTAAGATAAGCAAATTCTAGAGAAGATTTAAAGTGATTACTTAAAATGGCTATTGCTAAATGAGGAAATTTGGATTATCTTATAAGTTGGCAAGAGCAGATAGGTAAATCAGTGGAGGAACTGGCTTTAGAAAACTTTTAGATCTTCCTATGACACAGCATGAGCGTGACCATCTACGAAACTGTTTCTATTGATTTAGTACTCCTTAACATCATTATAAGTGCCTTGAGCTATCATGACTTGTGGAATATATTGGCTCTCCTCCTCTGAGATAATCTCATTCATGGCTGAGGAGTAGGCTTTTTATAATCTATTAAAACTCAATTTAACTTCTGAAGTGTGTTGAACATAGATATCGTCAGTGTCTTCAAAATTTAACATCGCAATGTTTATTAGAGATGAATTGCTTTCGACTTGAACATCTGCTGCTTGGTATCTCTGGCCGCTGAAATTGTAGATGATGGGATTGCAACTGGCAGGAGCATAGTCTACAGATGTGATGCCAAGCTGGTTATCAAGTTGATCGTAGTATTTCTCTCTGGCCACAAAGAAGTCAAGATGATTGGAGCCGAAAGACCAACCCTTATCATCAACACGCACGCAGCCGTTGTGCTTCTAACCACCTGTTCCCGGGAGTACTACTCCTTTGAGTTGGTTTACCATGATAGTGGTACCCACTTTGTAGTCATTTGAAGCCACTGAGGTGTAGGGATAGATTGGGTTAAATACAATAGGATAGTATAATTAGAAGTAGTGTATCTTGAATTTATGTGTTATCGTTTGAGCCAATGCCATAGGGATACTTTGCGGGATCGAAGGAAGCAAAGCAGTTGAACCCATTGCCACAGTCGCAGTCACCGAGGTTTACTACTCTACCGTCGTTAAGTTTGCCAGTGCCTTCCATGCGCACTCGCTCTGCGTAGTGCCTTGTAACCTTTGCGATGTTCTTGCCAGAACAACTCTTCAGCCAGGTGTCATTAACTTTTTAAGTACAGACTTGCGTTAAAGTATGCATAGAATTAAATAAGAATTAAACTATTCAAATAAAGTTAGAAACACCATAACTTTCTTAATATAGGAAGATAGCAAAAGTCTTTCATGAAATAACACTACTTTATGGAAGAGCAAGTATACTTTATTACCCTGATTTTTATTTTTCATGAAATGATTTATTCATCTTCTTCGTCTCTATTTCCTATTCTTAAATGAACCTCTCTCTCTTATAAATAAAAGCTGTTGCTCCACTATAATAATAGCTTCCTTCGCTATAATTAAGTTTTATTATTAGAGAATAGGTTTGTTGATTGAAGGATTGTTAGATTTGGGATTAATTATTAAAAATGCAAATAGAAATAGGAATAGCTTTGATAGTTCTTGGCTTCGTCCTTCCAGTTGTTGCCTTTTTCGCAGTGAGAAAGATCAGGCAGAAATTGCGGGAAAAGCGAGGAGAAATCTTCGACAAAGACTGCGACTTTGTAGATGTCGAGGAGGATGGACAGCAATTCAAGGTGCCTCAAATTATTAGGAAAGCTGGCGCAAACTAGCTCTAGATTATGGAACGACTTAAAGTTAAGAAACCTCTCAAGGGCAAGAATCGAGAGGAGGCCTTCATAATGTACTTTCAGGAGGATGTCGCAAAACGTAAACTTAAGAAAGATCCAAACGCACCCGACCTCAATCAGTCATCAGTGCTTAAAATAATGAAAGTTATATTTTGAACAGATCTTAATATTTTGAGTGCCGAACATACAAGACATATCAATTGATCCATTTAAAGGGCAGGATGCTTCGCCAAATGAAAAATAAGAGGATTAGAAATAACCAAACGCTGATGAGGCTCAGTAAGAAGGAATTAACAATAATCAATTAGCTGCCATTTAAGAAAAGAATGACGATGAATCGATAGTATATTAGAGAACAACACTTCATTTTCATTTTTGAGTGAATGTAGCACAAACAGAGATGTGCAAGTGTAAAAGAACCCTGACTAAGTAGCTGCAATCCTTCAGTCGTAGAGAGTCCAGAACTAAATATAGCAATAATCACAAAGAAGTGAAATTCATAATATCGCTACTGGGCCACTCGATGAGAACGCGCAACCTACTCAGCGAGTGCCTTTAAACAGATTACATAATAACTTTATGGTCCATGTTTATAATGGAGATTCAGCCTGACGAATTAGAAGTCTTAGGACTCAAGGCGGACGGATGGCTTTTTGACTGGTAAGCAGGGCAAAGACAAGCAATCTCAATTGAGCTCAGTAGCTGAAGATAAAGACATCGACGATGGAGTCAACTATTCAGACGCCGAAGAAAACCACATGAATAGCTAGAATCGAAACTTTACCAACTCTCAACATCACAAAACGCAAACTTCTCGATTCAATAATTGAAGATCATTTTAGGAGCTGAAATAGTTTCTTTAAACTTTTAGATTCAACAAAGTTAGATAGAGAGCAGCACAACAATAGTAAATTGAAGAAGAGGAGAAGGAGCAAGATATTTCTACTTCTAGATAGAATAATCTGCAGCCGATTGAAAACAGCTTCTTGGGGAATAACGCAGACATCTCAGATATTATTGGTGATAATCAAAGACACGATCAAAATAGGAGTAGAGTTAAAGCTAATATTCGTATGTATCTGACAATTGAATTTAAATTAATGAAGCTCAGGACTAATCTAACTAAGAAATGGTAAACTTTTATGAAGAAGATAGTGAAGATCTATCTATGCTCAAAGTAATACATCTAAATGTATCTATAATTAAAGAAAGGAGAAATGTTTGATAAAATTTAAAATTCATAGTTCATCTAAGTCGAGTGGAGAACTGATGTTACTTGTATGTTTGCTGCTTATCTATATCTCATTTAAAGACTGCTAATTCTCTATATTTTAGTTATTCGCTAGATTTAGTCTGGTGATGTTTGCACTATCTCCTTCTTCTGCCCCTAGCTTCATACTTACTCTGGCGCTATCCTTCAAATTTATAATAGAACATCACAATTTTTCATTATAATTGAAATTGTCAAAAGCCCCATTGTTATTATCCCAAGGCTCTATAGAATAGAAAGTTGCATCAAGCTTCTCTATATACTTATTATTTTAAGCCGCCTGACTCTTCTATTCTAAATATTTATATCATAATCTTATAGAGATGATTTAATTTGAATCTAGCGTATCTTTGAAGCGATTAACTTCTCTAGAGAGAGTCTTCTTCGCTCTTTCTTTAGTGCTAGGACTTTACTTTTACTTCTGTAGCTACTACTCCTCCATCTTTTGCAAGATCTTCTGAGCGAAATACTCCGCCTTCTTGTTTTCAAGTTCGAGCGATGGAAGATTCACGAACACATTTGTCATCACTTAAAACTTTTTATATATTCAGTGTACCTAATTAATCCTTATTTGATCACAACTATATTCTTCTTGCTGCTTTAGTTAGATTTCTTATGGCTCCTTGTCATATTTCTGCCTGCCTTTCCACCATGAGCCAGCTTTTCGTTTTGAAAAATTGTTTAAGGGTCGAAGTTTTGCATGTTTTAGCTTGCCAATATTTGCTGTAGCTGTTGTTAGCTTATTTACTAAATTTGTTGAGAGAGACGCGACATCCCTCCTCCCTCACTTTATCTCAAAATCTGCCACAAATATAAGTGAACATATTAAATGTATAAGTTAAACTTTCTTTAATGTTCATATGAGGTATCGAATTTTATTTGCTTTCCTTCTTTTACTTAGGCCTGTAATGATACTGGAATTATGTGTATCAAATCTATTTAAGAATGCATGATAATTAAATTACTCATCCAAAAAAACTGATCCCTTGCTTCCCTCCCCATCCTCCTAGTATAATTTCTCCTCTTAGTTTGCGATTCCACTTTTCAAATAGATAAAGGAGCTCGACTGTTGTTACTTATGACTTTATCTAGGCTTTTAATCCATATGATTCTGATTCATCTCTGGTTGGTTTGCGATTTCATTATCAGGGATTATTCCTTAGGAATGACTGATAAAGTTCTAGCGATCCGATTTAAGTTGGGGCAGCTTCTGAGGCTTTGTAATTTAATCAATAGTCCTATCTGCTTGAAAATTCGTATTTTAAATATAGTCCAGAGGTGGACTCTATCTTACTTGCGCTGTCGCATACTAATCACAAAAATGTTTTAAGTCTAAGAAATAGTTAAAATAAAACAGTTAGAATTTTTTGACCTCTAAAATGAATTTTAAGTATATGAAAATCGTAAGATTAGTTGGCAGACTTATCTTATTTTTATCTTTAGCGTAGCTTCTTCTTAAAATTAATGCTTGTATCATTATAGTCATCTCTCAAGTTGTCCGCCTGTTACCTATGAACTTAATTAAACCATATCATTAAAATAAAAAGTGGAGAGAAGAGTGTTCATTCTTTAGAGTTAAAAAGTTTAGTATTAAGATTCAAGCAGTCAAAATATCTCTAGTACTTATGATTCTAAATTTCAAAGATAAATAAACTAGTTAAACAAAATTTGCGAGAGCTATTCAGCAGAGGGATTTGAAAAATTTTTCTTGTGTAACTTTCCTTTTAAAATTTTGTTCCTAGCATTATTTGGAAGATCTGCACCTGCATTCAATGTTTAAAGATTCATTGTCTTTACATTTGGACCATCATTGTGTTGAAATAATAACATTATAAATTACAAGAAATTTCGGAGAATGAGTCAATGAACCTTGATTTGACTTAATTTTTCCAATATACTTGTTTGCTTTACTGAGGCTGTCTTCTTCTCTGGCTTTAAGATTAACGTTAGATTGTTTATTAAAGACTTAAGGTAGATTTACCACTGCCTATTTATTGCTACTACTTTAGACTAGACTAATGGGTATGGAAGAACTCTTATTATTCAAATTCTATTGCTTTTAGGCGAAGTCACCCATGTTCATCTGATTTAAACTTCTGCCAGAAAGATCTCCTAAATTTTGAGCTCCATAGCTGTAGATGGAACTCTTAGGGCTTTGAAGTGACTCAAGATCCTCATTGGAGAGATTTCTCTTTTTCTAGATTGCCCTTGAGCCCAAAAACTTCTTATTACTGGCTATCTCTCTATAAACTCTCTAGTTTAAGTGCGGAGGTTGAGAGGTGTTAAGTGGATAGTCTGAATTTTACTATTAGGATTACTAGTAGTTTTATATGTACTGTGAGTTTTAAGGAATCACAGGAATTTAGTGTTGGATCTTTCCGAAAATTGTGCGATGGAATTAGCTCCGAGAGAGGATATTCTTTTTACGGAAAATTTCCTCACTTGCAACCAGGGCCTTGTTGCTTTCTCTCTTAGCGAAACCTGATGAGGGATCATCACTAATGATTAATTAAGATTAATTTGAAATGAAATCAAGAAAATTGAAAATTGGAATATTTTTTGAATTCTCCATCATTGGCAATCAGCGCTTGGATTAAAAATGATATATGATTACGAACTTAGCTGTTGCTCCTAGATCAATATTGAAAGAGCCTGATACTAGTCTTTGCCAACAGCTTGCTGAATCTTAGGCTAAATTTGAATTTGCTGCTACTGGTCTTTCATTTTTAATTACAGTTGGAATTTTAATTAAAATTGATAATTGATTAAAATAATAAATGGAGAGTTGCAAATTTGTGACAGTTGAAATCGCAGATTCATCCCCTGATCTGCAGCTTGTTCGATAACTTATTAAAAATTAATATGTGTTTCTTCTTTAATCATCGTCTCAGCACTTCTCAGCAGGGAGATATGATGTGAGCAGTGATCTCAAATCCTAATATCAGCAGAACTTGTGTCGCTTATAACTCTGTATTGAATTCTCCACACGGAAAGTTACAAGATAAAAGATTATGATTGTGAACTTATCGAATGCTCCTAGATTAATATTGAAAGAGCCTGATACTATTCTTTGCCAACAGCTTGCTAAATCTTAGGCTAAATTTGAATTTGCTGCTACTGGTCTTTCATTTTTAATTATTTGTCCTTGCTTTTTTAATTACTATCTATTAACTTTTTATAATGCTCTACGATCATATTTCCTTTAGATTTCTCATTTGTATTACTTTCTTTAAATTAATTCTAATTATTTCTCCCTATGGATTAGTCATATCTCTCTTGCTAAAAATCGTACTTCATTGATTTCTTTACCTCATCTTGCACATTTTTCGAAAGGGATGGCTTGCTGGTGAAACTATCATAGCTTCGCTCCTATATCTCCAGAGATCTTTAACTTTGTTACTCTTAAAAATGATTTAAACTTATGCAAGTATCTATGCGTATTTGTATGTGTGTACTCTTGCCTCAATTAGTTCCGCTTTTATAGATCTTGCTCAATTTAGATTTCAAAGCTTGCATAGAATTCTCTTTGCTACTGCAGTTTCTTGGCCATTGATTGACTAAAAGGTGATATTTTAGTAGCTAATGAAGTGGGCTGCTAGTCTTCTCTCTTACTCTAAATAGAGACTTAGCTCCTTTCGAGTTTCTCAGGCGCAGGGGTGGCCTAAATTAGCATTCTTTCTTGGCTGTGATTTGGCTGCTATTTATTTTGAACAGTCTAGTTGACGAATTTCTCATGAGGAAACTGCTTGTTAAAGTTTGAGAGTCTGTTTTGCTAATTTCTTAGCATCTTCTGATAAGTAAGGTGCTTTTTAACATAGCTGCTCTTTACTAAGATTGCTTTGCTTTATCAAATTTAAGATATAGAAAAAAAATTTCCTAATTTATCCCCGCCAGTGAGTTTGAGCTGAACCTATTTAATAGCTGTCTTTTGAGGCTGCCAAATCTGTCCATAGTCGTTATAGACATTTCTCAACACGGGAGGCTTGCTAGTCATCTATGAGTCCCTCTGAGTTGTTCCATCCTCGTCTTCGTCTTCAAAAAATATTCAATTTCACATGATTTAGTCTGGAATCATGGGGTCAGTTCCTATACTAAACTACCCTGCATCTAAGGCATTTGCATGATCATCGTTCTCTTCAACTTAAAGATTGAAAGACTTGAAATAAAATAGCACTTGATCTTGATTTGGATGATTCTAGTTTGTGCTGACCTATGAGCCACGCTTACTCTTGAGTTTTTTATCTCTGGGTTTAAAGTTGTAACTCTACTGCAAAGTCTACACAAGGTTCTGCTAATATATCTAACTTAGATTAAATTATATCATCCTTCATAATTAATTTTTTTCTTAAAAGTTTATTTTTTTATTCAGATTCCTTTGGTTGAGAGAGGCATCTATTTATTCTATATCCGGTTGCAATCTATTCCTAAAGCTACTATTTTCAAAAAGTCTAGCCTAATTCTTATTCTAAACTAGGCTTTATTGCTAAATATACAAAGTGGAGAGAAATAAAGTTCAACTTTATTACAAAGAAAATACTTTGGGAGTGAAATAGAATTACATAAAAGAAACTGAATTAAAAATATAGTCAGTTGATAATACTTAATCAGAAACTACTTTTGTTATTGCAGCTAAAGAAATTTGTATTGCTCTTATAACTAATTTAGAGATTGCTAAAAGGGCTAAGTTATTGATAATTGCTAGGGGCTGCGGCTATTGTTAGATAAATTTTGAGAATGAGCAAATGAACCCATCAATTTCTAATGATAGTCGAATGTATTCAATTCAAAATAAAAGAATAAAATTAGATATATTGAGAGAAGGCATTTGGTTATGCGCTTGAATGGTATGATTAGACCTTATTTACTGCTGTCAATAATTTCTGGCTTCTTCAGTTGCTTTGATATTGACATGAGGGGAAATAGTCTGCGATTAAGGAATCGAATAAGGTACAGGGGAAATAATTGGATACGAGTGCGGATTTTCTTAATCTTTCGCAGCCTTAGACAGTTTTTAAAGCAAAAATATTTTAAACTTAAGTTCATGAAGCTGTCTCTGAGTTTGATTTTAGATTTAAGGCATGGAGCTTAATTTGAATGTGCGGGGCGATACCTCAGTATTCCCATGACTCAATCTCTTTGGCTGGTTCATTTAATTTATACTATTTTGTCCATTCTGAGTGATTATCTCCCTCAGCTTAAGTTTCTCGCCAGCTGTAAACTTTTGAAATTATCCTTGTCCACCTCCGCTCCCCATTTCATTTTGGTTGAAATAATTAGGACTTTGAGAAAGAGTTGGATTAGGAGATAGATCTATAATTTAATTATATTCATAATGTATGTGTGTGATGTAAATTATTGTAATAATTTGCGAAAGTCCCTTTCTCTAACTCTATCTGGAGAACTTTAGTGAATTTTTGCGATAGTGATACTTTTATTCCATTATATCAAACTAGTTTGCTTATAAAAATAACTCTTCTTCCTCCTCCTATTTTAATAATTTACAATCTATTCTCTTAATATAATCTTACTCTATTGCTAAAAAATGCTAAAAATTTGCCAATTGAAATAGTTTAAAATATTTACAAGATCTGCTGATTAAAAAGACTAGCCAGATCTATATTGCAGTTATATTTCTAGTTAAAGCGAATATATTTACAGATTATTTATTTGAAATAGAGCTAATTGAAGGGTCTTATCACATCTCTCAAATAATTTATAGATAGCTAAATAATTGTCTCAAAAGATTGAAGGAATCTCTCACTTGATATAAAGATAGGAAGGAAAGAATCACTTTCACCTTTCCTTATTTTTTTGAATTAGAGACATCCTACTATTGTTAAAATCATTTTATTTTTCGTATATTGCATCTTCCTCTTCCTCATGCTAATTTCCCTAGTCCTATTGCAATTCGAACTCTTGCTCTTCGTCCTCAGTTATTTCTCTAACTTAAGACTCCAAGTGATAGAGTTAAGTTAATAAAGTAGATTCTCATTTTAAGTGATCATTGAATACAGGCCGGCGGAAATGACGCACATAGAAAAGCTGCTTAGTCCTATCTTGTTGCTTATTTGCGGATGTGTAGTAGGGCTGTTTTTCTATGTTCTAAATCTTTTCCTCAAACATATTGGCATCCACACTAGATTAAAGATAGCAAATTATTTCATTTTGATTCAGTGCCATTCGACATCAAATGAATGTTATCCTTACTATGTATTCAAATAAAATAATGGAATCTATAACTTTAATAATCCTTGTTGTTCTTGCTAACGGAAAGGTAACCTGAGACTTCAGGGATGGCCTCATTTTTGTATTTCCCAAGTTTATCAGGACTGAAAATTAAACAAATGTAGTTAGCGTATTGGAATATAAAAAATGTTGTCCCTAGGATTTTAGGCATTAGAATGTAGCAGAGCAGCTCCTATAAACATTTGCCTGCTGTCTTTGGAGTCAGTGAGTCCAGTGGATTTCTCACCCATAGTGCCTCCATGCATAGCCAGTTAGTGAGGATGGTTGAAGTTATTATTCTAGTTTGAAAGTGTGCTGTTATTCAGATTACTCTACCCTGTTTTAGCCCACTTGCCCGTCACTTGCTTATCATCAAACTTTAAATAAAAAATCGTGAATCTCCCTTTACATTTAATCAAACTTCAGGAATGGAGAATAAATTGAATACAAATATGTTGATTCTTTCTTAATGTATGAGAATTTTGTGGCTATTTTTAGCTGATGATAGAGACATCGTTAATCATGAATCTACTTTGGTTTTGGCTCATATTTTGGTGAGACTTGCCCCCTCTTTAGTCTCCCTCCCTTTGACTCATTATTTCTTTGAGCATGTGCATTTGAATAAATATATGTGCTCTTAGATGGTGGAAAGTGTTGAGAATTCTATAAAATTCAATCATTTTTCCTGATAAACTTTGCTAAATGATCTTTAATACATTTTATATATTAATCAAATGAATTTAAATGATGTAATTAGAGCAGGTTCTTCAAAATAAATACTAATGCAATTTTTAAAAAATATTGGTTATTCAACGAGGGAGCGGCTGTCGCTTTATTAATTAATTATTAAGCGAGAGACCACTTATAAAATCAACAATCAGGCATCATAATCATTCACTACACTCCTAGAAATGGCTGATCATTCCATGCAAAAACAATACACATCATCATAATGATCATCATTTACTCCTTTACTTATTTAAAGCAAAAACAATATTCATAATATTAGAACGGCAACGAGCATTCTCAGGGGCTATCAGCAGATCCAGAGCATCCTTTGTTCAATACTGTTCATTCAGAAAGCTTACCCCCTCTAAGTGCATTCTACTAAACCAAGCATCATCTAAAAAAGTAATTTAAAAATTTAGTTATGCTAATTTACTTGAATCAAGGTAAGAAAAACAACTTTAGCATGCTTTTGCTAATTCATAAAAGACTTATAATAAAAATAAGTCTAATTTTTAATTTTAAGATTGAAAATGAGCGATCATATTTCTCTGTGCAATACAATTTAAAATAAAACTCTAATAAACACTCTTGTTAATGTGTTTATTTTTATTAATAAATCTATCAAATAAAAAAGACAATAGGAAGAATTATGCTAAAACTTAAATTTTAGTTATAAGTTTCTTCTCGAATACTCTTTATTATTTCTAATTAAATCTACTTGCATATCAATTGTCTAATAAAACTCTAATTAAGTAATTTATCTGTATGAAGATTAACAATTAAGAAATGAATAATTTACATAACGAAAGATATGCTTATTAGTCTATGTTTGTTTGCTTGAGAGAAAGTTGTTCGATTAATTCACCAACAGCTATCAATGATAAAAAACACATACCACCGTCACCACCAATTTTTACCTTTTTCCTTCTCTCTAAATCAATCTTTTGTTCTTTTCCTTTGGTCACCTTGCTTGAACAGCTCAAGCTAGTTGTTCCTTCGATATTTAACTTCTTTATTAACCTCTAACCTATTATCTACTGATTCATACCAGAAATAAAATAAAAACAATTGTACTTTTTCTCATTTTCAAAAATTTAATTTAATCTAAAATTGGCCAAATAGCAAATAAGTTATTTGCTGAGATCATTCTTTATTTTAAAGTGTGAGTGCAATATGCTATTTAAATGCACCAATTTTGAAATTTAAATGGATCATAATTACAGATAATGGGAAAGTAAAGGAGAGCAAAAAGTCCAAAGACAGGAAACTTTTCGAAGGCTGGAATAATCTAAGTGCGTACGAGCGAGATCAACTCCAGGCATTATATCTGGAGTTGAAAAACAATGAAAAATTCAAACTAATCACACCAACTGACTTCCCAGAGAGAGACTACCTCAGATTCATATTTTTGTTTAATAATATTTAATTTATTTAGGTTCTTACAGGCATACACCTTATTTAATATGGAATAATAATTTTTACGAGTTCAACTTTAAGAAATTAATTCCTGCATTGGAGAAATATTTCCAATGGCGCATTCAGACTCTCCCTTGCAAAGTTACTTCAGACACAATCAAGCTCATCAATATTATGATATTAAACTCTTCAAAATTAATCCTTAATAAATTTCCACAATTGAGGTATACAGGGTTTCTTTATGTCCATGGAAGAGATAGATAATTCATAAAATTTTGTAATGAAACTGCTTTCATGTATTTAATTCAGGCCGACATTTATTTTGGACTCCTACATCTTACAGCAGCACCTATCTAAGAAGTCAGACTTCGTTCATATAGATTCCCTGCAGCGCTCCTTTATATTCATGATGGAATACGTCAAGTAAAACTGTCTCCTTCCTGGGCATGTGGAGAATTGGAATATCATCCATAACTTGCTTATACAATTTTCATTTCTTATATTTTTCCTTTTTTGTAAACGTGAACAACTTAAACATAGGAGATTTGCCCCGCAAGGAGATGACGATTGTTATGGAATGTGTGCAAAATAATTACATGTACGTCCTTAATAAGGCGTGGGCGGTCAACTGCACTCGCTTCCAGGTGATGTGCTGGCGCGTTTTTGAAATCTTTGTTGACAAAGAGACAAAAGAGAAAATTCAATTCAATCGGGAGAGCAAATAAATAGTTTATATGTATGATTGGAAATTATTCATCAAAATTATTACAAATTTCTTTTTAGAGCTCACCAGAGGATCTGAGGAAATCTTTTCATCCAAGCCAATTAGAGAAGAGGTTCGGAGGTTCCGCAGAACCCCCAAAATATTTCTGGCCACCTCACTTCCCGAGCTTAGAGTTTGGTGAAGATCCTTAATTACAGATGACTGAGGAATAGAGATAGACACATAAAATTTAAAAAATAAATTCACAATAAACATTTTAGTATTATTTTAATAGAAAGTATTAGGAGAAAATCCAGAAATGCCCAGAGTGCCACAGCAGTAGCAGACTCCTGAGCTGAGAATTAAGCTAAATCTAACTCCTTAGAGCTCATTGACCTAACATAAGTAGGTAATTATAGAGGAGAGCTATGAGGATATGAGTGACTGCGAGATTAATGAGCGAACTAAAGGTTCCGCAGATAAGTAGAAATTTAAAATACTTTAGTCAACTTAAAACATATAGATAAGATAGTTTTTTCATTTTTGTACTTAGTCAAATATTGCAGGAAATATCGAAAAAGTGGATAATCTGATTTTGCCGCACCATGGCTCAGATAACCAGAGTTTATAACCAAATCCTATGGAAAGGATTGATGAATTTCCCCATGAGATAATCCTCAGCTAGGTTAAGATTATTTTTACAAAGTGTGAATAAATTGTGAAATTATAATTATCTAGATTTAACTCTAGGACCCTAAATAGAGGAGGATGCTAATGGGAGGGCAGAGTTCATCCCGACATTTATATGGATAATAAAATAATCTCCTATTAAATCATAGGGAATCTGTGAAATCCATGCCCTCCAAGAAAAAGAGCAGTAATCTCTCCTGCAATGGGAATATAAATTTAGAGTATTAATTTAGGTATATCTCTTTTTGAATGAATATACGGGAGTTACTAGCCGTGGCATCTCAGCTAAGCAGCGAAGGGAAGGATAATTTAGCTGCTAAGAATCCCTCATTAGGCCTAGTGAGTGAGACGCCCTCTCATATGTCTAAGTTTAAATAGAAGCTGAAACCCATTGCTACCTCCACTCAGTAAATAGGCAAAGATATTTTCAAGTGTCAAATTATTTGAAGTATTAATAAATATAAATTTTCATTTATATTCCAGCGGCCAAGAACAGTCAAGACAGGAGGGTCACTTTGGTGAAGAACAGTAATTATATTCATAGTCTATATGATAAATATTTATTATAGAACGATAAATCACAATTTTCGAAATAATAGAATGAAAATTAAAGGTCGGAGTCAGAGCCCTCAGATAAAAAACCGCAGGCACTTTAAATGAAGAGAATTAATCAAGAAACTAAAAGTGAAGAGGGCGGAGATAGGAAAGATCACGCACCCGCTTCCACCAAGCAACAGCAGAGCTTTACAAATCATTTTTAATCTCTATAGTCTTCAAACTCAAATATATATTTTAGCTAAAGAAAGACAATAATTAAAATAGAGGAATATTGGCTTCAGATAAAAATAAGAAATTATATAGTCAAAATAATTTAGATTTTTAGATCAAATTTATCTTAAATTTGTAATAAAATCCATGCTGCTGCAATATTTTTTGAAAATTCTAATACTGCGAACTTCACTCTGAGTGGTGAGTCACTATAATAACGATATCCAAACTCTAGCCTAATTGCTTTTAGATAATGAAACTTATATAAATGTTCTAATTATTGCTACTTATAAACTTTAGAGTACTCATGAATATGAAATTAAGATTTAACTGAATAAGTAACAGCATTATGTTTTGCAAAAAAATTTATTTTTAAAGAAAAGTTATCTCAAATCTATTCATAATTGAAGCAATAAAAATGCTTTTAGTTAATTTGAGAGCATAAAGGTTATAAAGCCTTATTTAAACTTTAATCCTAAAATATTTAAGAGAAATTAATTTTAATTTAGGAAAGTGAAATCAGAATATGGTTCTTAATTTTTTTTTTGTCATTCTGGCTTAATTAGCTTTTATCAAGCTTCATGCATTAAAAATTTTTTCTATCCTTGCCTCTATCTATTTTAAGGATTTCTTATTTTATTGATATAATTTGGACATTTTTAATTAATTTTGGTGGATTTTTAATCTATAAAAATGATGAGATAAATTTTAAGGGAATTAAATAAACCTAAGATTGCTTTAAATTTGGAGCTTTTTTTAACGCATAATGGGTTAAAATATTATCTTCTTTTATAATTTAGATAGTCGCAATTTATAAAAGAATTAACTCGAAAATTAGAATAATCAATTTTCTCACACACAGAGTTAAAAATGGGAGCTTCAATGTGCGGAAGGAATGTCACCAGTAACCAGCTAAACAGTAACAATAAAAATACTGTCAAGTAAGTAATAAAAAGGTTGAAAGCATAAGTAAAAAACTTACCTTACACTTATTCGTCCTATTTAGAATGAAAGCATAAGATTGGAATGACCCTAAAAACTTGCCATTTATGAATTAAAGCCTCTTTTGTTTAAGTTCTTTATTCTAATGAAAGAGTAAAACTAAGCAAATATGAGTTCACATAGCAAGTATGATGGCTTTATTGGTTCGGGAAAAAGAATAAGCTTAAATCTAAAAGAGTTCTGGCTAAGTTCCAATTTCACCAAGTGCGCAGTCTCTGTCGGAGAGTATCAACGGCTAGGATATAAGACTTTTAAATTCACAGTACTAGACAAGAAACTACAGAGCAGCTTCGTAGGACGGAGCATTCCAGATTATGGAGGGCGAACTTGCCAGTAGCCAGAATTTGAATTCATCTGAAAGTCCTTTTAGACTAAATTCAGTAGTTGGAATAGGTAGACCATTTTAAAGAAAGGTTGTACTATAACTATGTATATTTTAGACCCTCTCAAGGTGTAATAGGTTCCTTCGACTACTCACCTAATGGAAGAGTAGAAGAATTGGATTAGAGTTCTAGGCCAATGTCCCCACCAAGTTAAGTATAGAAGCAGATTCTGGTAATTTAAATTTCCGAGAGCTAGGATGCTGACATCAGAAGAAGAGAAATGAGCAGTACCACTCAAATTGTAGTTGCCTCACCTTCTAATTAAAGATAAATTCATCCAGGTTCACTTGATAAGTAGTAGTGTTTTAATAATTCTTAATAATCTTAATTGATGACGAGGATTATCTTCGAGTTAGCGATTTTAATCTCAAGCAATATATATCTTGCATATTTAAAAGCAATAGGAAACGGTGGGAATCCAGGTCTTTTGAGTTCGCCAACTTTGCAGCCTAATCACTCAAGATATTTACAAAGAGGTGGATTGCAACCGCTCCAGAATAAAAAGTTCTAGAGAAATATGACGCATAAAAACAATAAATGATCTTAAAAAAAAGTTAAAACATATGAAAGCGAGAGTCATAATAATTCTCCTAGATCAAGAGGATTAAATTGTCCTCATAACTTATTTTTAAATGGATCGATATCTAATCATCAGCGAGAAACTTTTCAAAGTTTCCATCAGAACAATAATCACACACATGATCCAAACAGAACTGCCTCTTAGATGAATGATAACGCAAGTTTCCGACAAAGCGAAGTAAATTCTTAGTCTTCGCAAGCTGACTTCACAAGAATGAACTCCTCTGTGTAGAATATTCTCCTTATTTTTTATACATGTATTTAATATAATGAGAGCACCTGGTTAGAATTCGTCTCTAGGAAGCATGCCAGGCTCACCAGAGGTAGTAAGTGTAGGATCTTTTCGAAGAAAAGAGAGTGGGTTTAAAAAGCAGCATTCTGGGGCAGCTATCATAAAGCTACAGAATACAATGAACTCAATTGGAATGAACACTCCCCTCTTTCACGGAGAGCCTATTTAAGAGACTGAGAGAAGTTCTATACACAGTTCAGAGATTTATTTTTCCCCTTTAAGTAGAGGTTGCATTTTTTTTCCATTTTTAGATTGATGATGGGAATGATCCTCATCCTAAGAAAGAGAGATCTGAAGATTAATATATATAAAAATTCCAAATGCTAATTTTTTATTGAAGAGACTAAGATCAACAAAATCAATAAGCAGATTCAAAGACAAACTTCCATTTTTGCTTTCAAGAAGCGAAAAAATAAGTAACTTTATATTTTAAAGCATCTCTCTGGCTTTCAGTCCTATGTGACAAAGAATTATGATTAGGAAGAGAGAAAAGAAAGTTGATATTTTTTTGAAATCCGTATAAAGTTATCCTTAATATTTTAAAGCTAGAATCATGCTGCTAATATATAAAAGATTGATCCTCTTTCCATTTAAATTGAAGAGAAGGGGTCATTGCAATTAAATGACAAAAGAGAGTAAGAATTTGGAGGGAAAATCAGTGCAGAAAGATTTGAGACAAATGAAAATGAACATTAAATTTATAACTGTCATTTTTATAAGAAAGTATAGAAGATTCTACTTCAAAAATTAAACCTAATATCTAGGATCTTGAAATTTAAAGTAACTAAATTTCTGATGAAGGAGGAGTTTTACCTGGTAATTAATCTCGAATAGTAATAAGTAATGGCAGAAAAATGGTTGACAAGTACAGAAGTTTCTCCC
This sequence comes from Tetmemena sp. SeJ-2015, assembly GCA_027382625.1. Lineage (NCBI taxonomy): Eukaryota > Ciliophora > Spirotrichea > Sporadotrichida > Oxytrichidae > Tetmemena > Tetmemena sp. SeJ-2015. Next base: position 132,244 of record JAJKFJ010022492.1, read on the forward strand.
ATTTTAATAAAAATTCCTTTTCTTATTTAAGTTAAGAAATGAGTGCCAAGCATGAAGAGGAGAGAGATAAATTGAGAGAAGAAAGCAAAAATGCAGATAGCTAAAACTCATCTAACGTGCTTTCTCTCAAGCAAAAGCGGAAAGTTAACATCACTAAAATTATCGTGCAAGATATAGATCCACATGAGGTTGCAAATCAAGTCGGCCATGAAATGTTCAGCTTAATATACTCTTCTCTCATTAATTTTAGAGCCCTTATTCCCTTATATCTAAAGCGTCAATTCGTAACAATTCAGAGGGAAGTAAATATACTTAATAATCTTGAGGTTTTTTTTATTCTCAAAGTAAAGTTTATAAAAAATGCAAATGTATAGCTTGAAAAAGCACCTATGACTTCTAGTTAGAAGAGAAAATCCTTTTTAGAAAACAAAAATGAGCTTGCTTCTCATGCCAGAAGATTTTCTAAGAGCGCCTCTATGGATATTGTTGAAAAGTTCTTACAGGAGTAGCAACAAAAGAACACTTTCTCTTATATATTTTAAAGGTTTATAATTATAAATTATCATCTCTCAGTAGGAGAAAGTTTTGAGCGATACTAGCAGCGTCGTCAATTTGAAGCAGCATGAATTTTATTGAATTATTTTTATAGCTTGATTCTAAGAAAGCTGGAGAAATTTTCAAATCTAAACGAAACTCTCACCTCCTCTCTCATATTTTCAACAACTAGAGAAATTAGTCACAGCCTCAATTCCTCAGAAAATCACATACTTTCACTGAGGTCAAACGGAAAAAGCAATCTATTGACTTTAAGTATTTTTTTAAGTATATTTTAGCCTACTAAGTTCAATAAGACTGATAGAGAAAACTTACAAATATTAGAGAAAATCTATGACCAAATTTTGAGATAGAACTATCAATCTCAGCATTCTTCAAACTCTTCATTCAATGGAAAGGGTATCTTTTCTTAGTTAGAATAGAGTATATAAAATAACACTCCTAAGAAGTCTATCATAATAATTTAAAGTAGGCTTATTTGATAAATTAAAGTCCTCTCAAGGACACGGCTTCATGAGGATGGATTCTTTGCTCTACCAATAATCATCTTAAAATATGATGTAGAATCAATAACAGCACGCCTCTCTAGGAAATATTAGCTCTCTTGGAAATAGTCCAATGCCAGTTAAGCGGCTATCATCCTCCAACTTAGCTAGCAAAGTAAAATGTCTAAAGATATACCTCTTTTCTTTAGATATACCTCTTTTCTATTAAAGAATGAGTGGATATGATCATCATGGATCTTAGAATTAAAGGTAATCTAGCAATCGAACAGGCAGTAGCAGTAAGAATAAAGAGGCTCAAAATAATGGAGGAAAGAACTTATTAGATGTTATGCAAGTAGAAAAGCAATTTAGTTTTAAGCAAGAATCTGTGATTATAGACTCAAAGTAGAGTGAAGATCCCTTCACTAGTTAAGAAGACTCGAGACATGAAGGCTCAACCATTTTTTATTATGAAAAGCTAATAAATTATTTCATTTAGATAGAGAGACTTCAACCTTACAATGAGATTCAAATAAACGTCTTTGAGGCTGAAGATAACGAAAACGACAATCTTTCTTAAGTTTATCAAAGGTAATCCACAAAAAGGTTTTTTAATATTAGTTATCAATTCCAAAAGTTTATAACTCTCACTAAGAACAATAAAATCATAGGGGCAATTCAGAATTAGCTAAAGAAATTATGCTTAATCCAAGTGTATTGATTCATTGTAATACAATAGTAGAGCTACCTGAAGAGGATCAAAAGAGCTCCATTGGTCTTAGTGATAAAAATTCATATAACAGAAAAGGAAGCAGCTAAGTTCATTAGACTCCCAAGTCATATTTCTATCCCTAAAATCATAATCATCCTTCCAAAAGCGCATAAATAATTGAAGGCTTTAACTTGACTCACAAACAAGTCACTTTCAACTCTGGTTCTGGATAATCCATAGATTTAGTAAGCGTATAATGAGTAAAGATCTAGGATCTCGTGCCTAAGAATAAGCTAGGTCAGATTTTTAGGAGAGTCTCAGAGCGGATTGAAAGTAATGACACCCTCATTGAAAGATTATAACAGGTGTAGAAAGATAACACAATTGACAAGGCAAATAATCACCACTAGACACCCAACATACTTGCATCCTAATTTTTTATATCATAGAGTTACACATAGCCTAGTGATAGCTCATCAGCGAACTTTGCAGGAAACATTTCCAAGTTTAAGAAAATATTTCATTCGAATAGCAACAATAACCTAGATTAGTTTTTAAAGTCAATTTTGGTCTATAGATATGAATGACATCTCCAAAATAAGAAGTCATGGCTCTATTTAAGATGACGATTAGAATTCCTTAAAGCTCTCTAGTGAGAAGACAGAGAAAAATCCTAAGAATAGTGAGATCATAGATAACTTAGATTTTGTGGCTTAGAAATCAGAAGGAATCCTTTAGTCTTCAATATTTTTATAGATAAGTAGTAGATATGTTTTGCTTTAATATCACAGGACTCACCTTCGAATAAATTCCAAGATATGCATATTACTCCATAGAAGCCTTCCATAGTCGATAAAAAAGTGAATTTTTCGAGTCAAGTATAAGTTCCTAATTCGAACCATCCTTCCTCTCATTCTCATTTGAGTAAAGAAGATCCTTAGTTTTCCTTTTACTAGAAATAGATAACTACTACTTTTAACCCGATCGCTGTAGCTGCAGGCATTCGGATGAGCAATTTTATGCGAACTAAAACAAAAGCCAAAATGACTTCTAAGTTTAACGATATTGATGAAGTTCTATCTAACACTTAAAGCTCCTAGAGTTTCTCAGATATTGATAAAGAAGAAGAAAAAGAAGAAGAAAAAGAAGAAGGAGCCTCTGAGGAAGATTTACCATAACTTTATTGTTCCTTATTTTTCCTTCTTTTAATTTAAAACTTAAGGTAGAGTAAATATAGCTCCCAAATGCAAAACCAAGTCTTTCAATTTTCACTCCAAAGGCTTAAGAAAGCAAAAATTTCAATATCTTCAGAGGAGCTAGAGGCTCACAAGATGTTATATCTCAGAGTCTCCCGAGTACTCCTAAAGTTTCTAATTTAGCAGATGCTGCAAAAAGACTATTGAAACTTAAAGATTAAACTGCCAAGATAAAAGAGGAAAGCTAAAAACAGCATACAGAGGAGCAAGTCATATAGATAGATGTGAGACAGTTTTCTCCCATTTAAAATAATGGATAGAATGGAGCAACTTAGGCGTCATTCCAGCAATTGCCAGTACAAAAAATGCAATTTTTAAGGCAGAGTACTTAAAACACACGAAGCATAAGAAACCAGATACAAATCATGGACCCTGAGTCTGCTTGGGGAACTCAATAAACAGGCACCATGGATCAGACTCAAGTTAAGGAATTAAAGGATGCATTTACCAGTGGGATATAATAATTAGAGATTACGAAATAGCAATCAAGCTCTTCAAGAAAAAAGGCATCAATTTATAATATGAGCAAAACAGGAAGAAACGATATTCCTAGGATAAGAGATGGATCGATGATAGTTGACTCAAAGAAACTTTGCAAGTCAAGTAGCATTAACTTATATTTCTTTAATAGCAGATAAGGAAGAAATCTAATAAGAAGTGTTAAGTTTTTGGCAAGGAGTACTGATAACTTAGAGAAACTGCCAATCTTAGCTCAAGAAGCAAGACTCAATAATCTTAAAAACATGCTGATGAAACAATTTGGCGATTAAATTTAGAAAGAGAAACCTAAACCTTAACCAAATACTCAGCAGAAAAGATAAATCTACAAGAATAGAAGAAGAACAGCTTTCACTAATTCTCAGTTTAATTTTGTCATTTAAATTAAAAATTTCTCATCACTCAATAGCTGACTCACAGAGTGAATCTTACTTTAAGAATATGAAGTAGTCAAGTGAGCATAATTAAATTCTGGAATAATCAGACTCAAGACTCAAAATAAATTTCCTCTAAAACATAATTTATACATCTACATGTATCATTTTATTATCTCTTATTTAAAAACAACTTCAACATAAACCATCATAATGCCTTGTTTAACGATTTTAGTCCACTCTCTTATACAACTCCAAAAGATTTCGCAGAAGGTCTATAAGTACTTCGAAGAACGCAATCATTTACAAGTAGCAATTAAACTCCAGACACTTCTGTTAAATTTGGTTTGAGGGACTTTAACCCAGGAGACTTTACTTATGAGCTACAAAATATTGTGAGAGTGAGTGGTGACACAATTTATAATTTTATTCACTTTTATAAATTTACGAGCCTTCTCTATTGTCAAGCAGATCTCGCGATCTTTATCAAAGTTCTTTTGACTATTACAACACTTTGAACAACTAAAACTTTTCACCTAAAGGGAAGATAGTATACGGTTCTTTACTAAGGAATGGACCTCTCTCTAGAGGAGCAGGAAGTGGTAGTGGAAATTTTAATCCCTAAGTGCCAATTTTCAACTCAAATGATTTTAGCAACAACCATCAATTGAGAAATAGTTCTTATATTTGCACTATTTATCCCAATATATTTTTTCTTTATAGTGCAATTTATGGAAGAGTAGATGCGTAGTAGTTTTATTAGCAGCAGTCGAGTTAAGGAGGAAATATGGTCTCAAGTTTTAATTCAAGCAATCTTTACCCTCACTAAATCAATAGCGTGCAGCCTTTTCAAAGCAAAAAGTCCAGTTTCAATAGACATTTAAGAAAGTAAAGCCTACCACCCTCGCAGATGTCAAGACTAGGAGGAGAGCAGACTCTTTAAATCTAAAGCCATGAACTCTAAGACTTTATATAGCAACGATTTGGAAAAGGGCAGAAACAAAACAACGAATCGCCATCAGACACTATCAATTATATTTACTATATACAATTTTAGGGACACATCTAAAAGAAATGAAGAAAGCATAAAGACCAAAATATCATGTCAAGACCTTGAAAATTCTGATAATAAAAAGAGCTTTATCAAAATTATGGATGGCACATTTCAGAGATACTTCAGCTTAAAGCTGAATAAGTTAGAGAGTATATAGAAGGATAATAGTCTAGCAGGAATATAAGAACTTTATAGTGTTTTAGCTTATTAAAATTAGGAATGTAGAGGCACTATGAAATTGGCGATAGGCATCCGAAGTAGATCTACTCAGATCTGAGCAATACGTTCAATGAAGAGAAGGCTTTAGACTCAAATACTCTTATGGATTTCTAATCCTAGTAAAGCATTCCTCTTGCGTTGGGGTATAGCAACTAATATGCAAGCAATAATGCAATGAGCCATAATAATGATGTACCTTACATCGAAATCATTCAATCGCCTGTCCTTATCTAAGAGAGCTCAGATAGCAATTATCTCAAGAAGGATAAGATAAAATATGATGAGGAGGAGGAGAAGTTTGGGGTTGTGATAAGTTCAAATGGAGTCAGGGAGATGGGAGTTAGAGTAGAATTGAATGAACACAAAAATACGGAATAGAGAGACACAACATAAGATAATCAGGCCTTAAATTAAGAGAAAGAAGGAACAGAGGGTTTGAATAATGGTCAAAATTAAATGGATGGATAAGATGATGGATCAAAGATCAAGAACAGCATAGGAGCTTCTTTCACTAATATATTAGCAAGGCCAAACAATCGATCAAAGTTTAAAAAAATACTTACACTACTTACCTTTAAAATCTTATAAGTTTCTTACAAAGCAGCCTTCTAATTTAACTGCTGCAAATCTGAAACAGTTAGAGAAAGATAAACAAGAGCCTCAAGCTAAAGAAATTGATCTATCTCCTATGGGAAGAAATTTCTCTTAAAGAAGGAAAGTAGTCATCCCTGTAAATAAGAGCACTAAAAGTATTACAACTATTAGTGCTATATCTTCTAAAGTAAATGGGAAGACTTGCATCAATCAGTATCTAGTAATTCAGCCGATCGGATAGTAAGAAAGACTTCTTTATAATTAATTTATTAGGGGCAAGTTTGCAAAGGTAGTGATGTGCATAGATTAGACAAATTAGAAGCCCTTCGCAATGAAGATTATGGATAAGAAAAAGCTTAAACGAATCTTCATTTCAAAGAACAAAGCATGCTTATGATGCAGTTGAGACTGAAATGGCTGTTCTTAAGAAGCTGGTAAGATTTCATGGTTTTAAGTTTTGAATAGGATCATCCCAATGTTGTGAGACTTTATGAAATAATTGATGATCCTAAACATGATAAGCTCTATCTAGTTACAGACCTTATTAAGAATATCAAAAATGTTAAACTTATTTTTAAATTTAAGAATGGAACTCTCTAAAAGCTGCTTAGTACTAAAACTCTGACAGATGATGAGATGAAAAAATATGTTCAGACAGCTCATAATTTCAGTAGAGTATTGCCATGAATGCGCTCATATTATCCATCGCGATATCAAAGCCTGAAAATATTCTTCTAGATGAAAACAATAATGTCAAGCTATAAGTGTCATAAAATTATTTATATTCGACTTTTAGCTATCAGATTTTGGAGTTAGTTTTATGATGGAAAATGCAACAGATGACAGTCTCTCAAACTCTCAGGGTAGTTACTATTACTTCAGTCCTGAGGCTTGTATTGGCTCCACTTACAAGGGTAAAAAGTCAGATATTTGGGCTTGGTTTATTTTTTAAATTTCTATTCTATTATTGGCTTGCGGGATAACTCTCTACTTTATGGTGTTATAAGAAGCACCCATTCGTTTCAAACGTGATTCCAGACCTCTTCAGGAGGATCTAATCTCAAGAAGTGCCCTGGCCCAGTGAAATAGAGCCCATCCTCAAAGATCTCATTACAAAAATGCTGATAAAGAATCCAGAGTAGAGGCTCTCTATATCTTAGATAAAGAAGCATCCGTGGGTCACTAAAAACGGAGCTGAGCCTATGCCAGACCACGAATATGAAGAGATAGAAATCACAGATGAAGACAAGTCTAATGCCTTTAGCAGACTCAAGGTATTTGCAGACGTCATTGTCAAAAAGTTAGATGACATGCGCAGAACTGACTAGTTAAAACAGCAGTTCACTTAGAAAATGAGAGAGCACATGAAAAAGATCATAGTTTAATTAAAATAGGGATGAATGAATGAGTATTAGGAATATATTTTTAATTAAGTTCAGAACCTAGAGGATCAAACGTCAAAGAGTTAAAAATGAAAAATAGGCTTTTGAATAATAAGTCTCATTCTATCCAAATAAATATAAATAGTAAAAATCTTAATAAGGATCTTACCAGATTTATTTAAATTCACAAACATTTAATTCAATATCAAGTTCAAAGATTCTCTTGATGATCTAATTTATGATGATCGGAAAATAATAAAATATTTCTTGTATAATTAAATTAAAGGACCTTATTCAGAATAAGAAATGATTTTTACGATCGACGCTATTAGAAGGGAATTCGCATATTGGAGTCCCTGTGTTTTCTCGCTCGGCTAAAAAGTCTAATTATGACTATCTTGTGTTTTCACCTCCGAGAGAAGTGAAGATAGACCCTCTAGATGAAGGCTATGAAGGGAGGTCTGGTGAAAATAGTGCTTCATAGAAAGCTTTTAAGATCGGCATGCAAAAGGTAAGTTATGAAATTAATTTTCTCATGCACACCATTAATTGAGGAGTTTTATTTTGCAATATTTTTTAAAAAATTTCTTTCTTCAATGCCTAAACATTATATGTTAAAGTTGCAAGTGATGCAAAAGATGAGAGACTTAGAGACGCAACACAAACTTCTGATGGATTAGCAGAAAATGACTTAGAATGCTTTTCTGCTTCCTAGTCAGCGGTCGTCCGCTTCGCAACCCATGTCTTTTAAATAGCAAAAGCAAATGTTAAATCGAGCTCATTTATTTAAGGAAAATAACTTTTTACCTCTTTGTTGATTAAATTAATTCTCAAATATCAAGTGAGATATAACTTGAAAAAATTAATCTGCTTTTAGAGGAGCGAGCAGCAAATAAAGGAGGCACTTTCTCACCTAGTAACTTGAGAGACAATCCTGAGATCAAGAAGCCAAAAGAGTCTCTAAAGGATAAAGTAGAAGCAGAGAAGGTTGCTTCCTAAGCACTAGAGGATAATTAAGTAGCAGATGGATTCAAACTTAATTCAATATATAAAACTTTAAGCTTATAAGCAAAATATTATAAAATGTTAATTCTGTATTCGAAAAGGGAGTTTCAAGAGAGCACTATTATAAAGTCCATGGGTTAAAAAGAGGGAACGACCAAAGTTAGGAAACTACAACCCTAAATTTGAGATAGTTGAAAAGTAAGATATGAATAAATTTAATGCTCGAAATTTAGGCGAGTGGTAGGCCCCATTTATGGTGAAAATTTTCCCTAAAGAGGGAAAGAGGCTAAATAATCTCTCTAAATTAAGATAGACCAGTTTAATAAGAAAGAGGTATAAATAATTTAAAATTATATGTATTAGAACTTATTTAAGTATGCAATAGAATCATGAAAACGCTTGAGAAACCCCGAAACTCTGTGAATGAATCCGTTAACAGAAGTTATATGTTCTCAGCTTAGAACTCATAATTTGATGGAACCACGAAGCTGCATTCTTTTAACTAGAGCGCTTTGAAAAGCCATAACCCTTATGAAAATCTGCCTTCTAATCTGTCTCCAAACAAGCAATAAACAAGCTAATAACCACCCTAATCATAGCCAGTCGAATCTCTGAATTCACATAAAATTGATGCTAAAAAGAGACGGCTAAGAAATTTAAGAAACCAGAGTGTAGATAGAGCTGTTCCTGAGCACAGCAGTATGAATCTTAATAATCATACACATCAAAATCCTTCTTCTGGGCAAGGTCCTTTGAATATGGACTTAAATCGAGACTTATCTCAAAAGAGGCTTGGTACTTTTAACCATAGAAAAGCTAACTCTCTTGCTACTACATCTACATAAGAATACCCCATTTATTTGTAACATTAATTACACAAAGCTAGAGTAAGAAATATAACTTTTAGTTCGATCATTACCAGATAGCAGAGAAATATGGATTGATAAACCAATTCCCAGAAAAGGAACTTGTTAAAGATGATTTAGAATATCTCAAGGCTCAGTAACCAAGAGTAAAGACAAGAGACTTGTTTAAAACCATGCCTCGTAAAAGTTTTGTGTCACCTAATGATCCACCTAATGAAAATAGGTTGGACCCTTCTCCTGAAATGCACATTAATTAAGTTCTATTTTAAGAATAAGCATTTTTATTATTTGCTCAATCAATTCAATACTCTAGGAAACTCTATTCTATCCTCCAAGCTAAAGCCCATAAACTATAGCCTGGGTTTAGCTTGTCCAAGGGATGAAAATCTAATCCTGAAGGGAGGGGATGAGCGCAAGGACTTATCTACAGTTGTTTCGAATCAGCAGTTTTACGACACGACAGTCAAAGACAGAATCCTTAACAAGCTCAGTAAGATGGTACTTAAGTTTGACAGAATCAAGGATAGAGGGTATCTTGGAAGCATCTATTAAAAAGAGAAATCACCTGACTATTATGATATAGGTTTTTTAATAGTTCATAGTATGCTTTGATTAATGATAGCACTAAAATCTAAAATGGATACATGCAGACTTCAAAACGTTTATTGATAGTTTTAATGAATTGGTTTATTCTTTAGACAAGTTAGTTCACTTCTCCAAAGGCTATGCTGGAAATGAATAAACAGCAAAAGAGAGACAGCACTTTAATGTATAAAAAGTAGGGTGAAATGTATACCAATATCTAAAGAGACAATCTAAAATATTTTTCATTTTTCTCTTTCCTCATAAACAAGATAAATTAGTTGTGGGGGTTTATTTTTTTGTTGAATGAGAGGCATGAGTTCTTGAAGAAGCTTTTATCTGGCGAGGATACATCAGCATCATCCGCAAATATGTCTTGCTAGAAAGCAACTTTTTCCAATTAAAGCCAGCAGATAAAAAGCCTATCATCGAAGCGAGGATTATCAGAATAGCCACAGAGGAGAGGTCGCAACAATTATTCATAATAGTAATTTAATTTACTGTAAACTAATAATTATGGAAACTTAAATAAGTTGGTTGAAGATAACAAAGAAATTATTTAAGATATACATATCGGTGGGGGCATGATAAATTCAGTAACCCGGTATGACTCTAATCTCAGGAATACGATTGATGATATCTAAAGCAATCCACGACCTTTGATTTCTTAACCTCTTTAAGCTTATCAAACAAAGACTTAATAAATTATTTATTTATAATAAGACTTTGAGTTATGTAGGTGATCAAGACAATAAAAGCAGGGGAACCAAAACTCAATCAAAGTTAGGTACCCTATTTAATAATGGAAAGGATGGTTCTCTTTGAAAACAGTATAGTTCTTTAATTGATTCTATTTTAAACTAACTTAATTGCAATTTATAAAAGTTAAAAGAGACAAATGAATTATAGCAATAAATGATAATGCATTTAAATAATGACACCAAGCTTAGAATTAAAATATGAATCAAGTTAATTATAACAGTGCAAACAGCGGTAGCACTGGAATTCAAGGAGGCTCGTCTCAGCCAAGATTACTTGCAAGTATCAACGCTTAAAATCCTTACAGCCACACTAACTAAGAGCTACCTCCATCCTATCATTATCTTTTTTCCGGATTATACTAATCCTTCAATAACTTTACAAACTAGATTGAGCATAGGAATGATGGGGCTTCAAATAATGAGCCTACCTACAAGCCATACTACTCTGGTTATTCATCCACACAACAGATGTAGCAATAAAATTATCAAGTTTAAAATAATTCCAATGAGAGGTCTATATAGAATAATTTATAGTCGCAATAAGATCCACCATTGTATTTTTACACAATCTTTAAATATTAAGTTACAGTTTTTTCCACACAGCTCTGATATGAAGTCGAGATCTTTAAAGAAATAGAATGAAAAGGAGGACTCGCTTGCCAAGAGGGATTAAATAGCTAAAGGAATAGACAGCTAATCAAAGATGAAAATATGTGTTAATGCAATTTATGCAAGTCAAATGTAAGATAAGTATATAGCTGGTTAAGAACAGTGGAGGGGCATCTGCTAAAGTCTCCAGCACATAAAATGGCGAGGAATTTATTCGAGCTAATCAAAAAAGCCCAATAGACTTCGTCAAACATTAGCACAAATAGGACCCAATTACAATCAATTCCAAACTACAGTAAATATTATGAGCATTCAATTCATAGAGTTTTAAATTCGTTAAAGTATGGGGAGTCATAAAAAGCTTAGTAATAAGAGAAAACAGGTCAGGTACCGGCAAGTAAATTTTGGCTGCAGAAAAATGGTGCAGAGGATTTTTAAAAAGGCAAGACAACTCTCGCTCAAAGTAATAATTAAAATCCCTCACCTCCTTCTCAGCTCCTCCTCAATGATATTTCTAATTTTCATGTTATCTCTAAATGACATCTAGAAGTTTGTCATAGACGATGATTTCTTAGATAACCTTGGCTTAGAAGGAATAGAATAAGAAGCTCCAGCGCTTTTAAGTCCTGTCATGCTAAGTTCTGAATTCTAAGAGAGCTTAGATATCGATGTTCAAATCAAGAAAGTCAATCCTACTACTGCTATAAGTTTTTTCCTTCACTTCATTGTAAATATTCTTTTGCGCAAGATAGCAAAATATAGCAGGTTGAATATAACGATGCTTCATAAATTTAAGTTGATCACCTGCACAGAAGGATGCATTCGGATTATTCAAACACTCCTATTGAGATTCCAGCACTAGCAGGCACTGGCTTGTCTTCCTCTAGAGACCAAGTATTAACAAAGAAAGTTATCGAGCAGTTAGAAAGTGGATTGGCTTTTATGAACTCAGATCGAGTTGAGGAAGCTCTTAGAGAATTCAAAGTAGCAGAAACTATCTTCACTCAACACAAACAGCAAACATTGTCATAATCGTAGACAGACTCCACACAAATCATTTCACCAACTAACTAGTCTTCTCGAAATACCAAGCAATCTTCAGCCAGAACTTTCGGAGAGGCAAGTGGAATGGGAAGTGGACTTGATGATAACTATCTTGCGGTACTTAAGTACAACATATCGTGCTGCTACTAACGCATGGGCATGATAGATTAGTGCATCAAAACTCTCTAAGAAGCTATAGAATCCCTAGATACTAAGATTAAGAGCATCAAAGAGAAAACTAACTTCTCTTTCACTGAGCGCTCTATCTCACATCCTTAGCTATCAGTCAATTCGTAGAACTAAGAATCAGTGGATTTAAATTGAAAGTGGACTTTTATTTTTCAAATTTAGGATCAAGAGATGATTCTGGGGAACCTCCTTCACAAGTATAGGTACCAGTGTAAGTTCCACTTGCAAGTGTGTGCCGTGCTCTCTTAACTGAATAAGCACGAGGAGGCTTATGTCTTTGGAGACAAAGCAGCTGCATATGCAGTCCTGCTAATGAATAAAGCCTACGAACTCTGTCAACTCTTCGTTCAAGAAATCAACAAGAAGAGGGAGTAGCAAGCTAAACCATTTCTAAGAGTTAATTCTCTAATTTTATTAAATCAAATTACTATTTATGAAATCCAAGTAGAGGAGAAGCAGCGCTGTCTCAGGTGCGTAATCTATAGATGAAGATAATGACTGTCAAATTGAGGGAAGTAATCTCAGTCCTTACGGGGCTAAAAACTCATCAGTCAATTAGATCAACAATAACAGGTATGCAATTATAGAATTATTGTACACAATAACATATCCTAGCAGTCCTTACAATAGAGATCTATATAGTCATAAGCAACTCACCTCCCCCAATAAGTTCAGGTCAATAATTACTTCGCCTCGTCAACTAGAAACAATTCTGTCTGTAACTAATCTTCTATGATTTAAAAATTCTAATTTATTATAACAGAAGTTCGGAGTCATAGAACTCAGCAACTAGAGTGAATATAAGAAGAGCCAGTAGTGCTGATGGTTCACTAGAGCGTATCCACACCTTCAACTTGAAACTACAGAAGCTTTAGAATTAGAAGCAAGGTGCAACTGTGCAGCTAACTAATTTAAATCTAAAAGAGGATAAAGAAGAAGCAAAAAACGCAATAGAAAAGGATGAATAAGTAAACTTAGGAAAGATCAATCTGAATGGGATGCAAGGGCAAAGCTAAAATAGCAGAAATGATAAAGATCAGTTCAATAAAAAGCATTTGCTGTACATCATAAATGCTATATACTATTTTTCTATTCTAATAAATCTAGCATTTCCACACAACAACATCGGTAGCATCAAATACTTCTAATAATCCAGCTAACAAAGCATACTACGTTGAGGAAAAGACAAAGGTTTTAGAAAATATCATCTTCAAAGTCTAGCCAACTATAAATGAGTTCTAGAGAATAATCTAAGAGTTCAATCCTATTTGCAAATCGAAGGAGAGGGAAAGACAAAAACTCTTTCCTCAAAATAGTAAGAGAGAAAGGTAAAAGCATGCAGCACTTAAGATCTTAAATAAAATTTGAATGAATTTAAGATTATATAATCTCTTTTCACGACGATACTGAAATCAACCTACTCAAATTTAATCACAAGTTCAAATAGAATGTGAGGAATATTTTGGGAATCAAGCATCAAGATGACTGGATCTTCAACTTAAACATAGGAAACGTAATGCACCTTACCCCCATGAATACAGATGAGCTAGCTGCAAAGTTAGATAAAACTCACGAGCTAAATAAGGACGCAATGCTAGAGAAGATAATCCTATTCGTAGTTTCATTCTTCTGTGTTGGAACTGAACTGCGTTTCTTAAGTCAAAAGGAGTCTGCAGATGTTTCAAAGAAGGATTCTGAAATGTGGCATGCAAAGAGTCTTCACACAGCTTGCCTATTTCTGCCTGAAGATTGCCCTCTTGTGAATCACATAATAAACTCTTACAAGAAGCATCATCTCAATCCCAAACTTGAAGCCCTTAGATTGAAAAAGTTAGAAGAGGAACAAACTAGGAAAAGAAAGGAGGCTGAGGAATAGCTCATGATAAGCTCGAAAGAATAGTCGATTGGGATCGGAGCCGGTTATTCTACAATTCAAGGTACTAGTAAGCAGTCAACTGAGGGAAATAATTCAAGGAGCATAGGAGATGACCATGAAGCTATGAAAGAGATAAAGTAGCAGATTGAAAATTTCCTGCAGAAGTCAAAGAAATCATCTACAGGAGTCAGTCAAGCAAGTAAAGTTAACATCCAAAAGCTTAATTAAGGAACTCAGCCTTTCGCAAATGGATAATAGACAGCACGTTCATCTATGAACGGCAACATAGTTCTTCTAGGAAAGCAAGAAAAAGATGATGGAGGAGCCCTCTTAGATAGCGAAAAGAGGAGGAAATCTCAATAAACAAGTCGTAATCAGCTCAGATAGAGCAATACAGTTCAAAATTAGATCTTAGTTACCACTAACTCAATGAAGAATCTTGGAATGAATTAGCAATACGCCAAGCAATAACAGCAGCAATAGCAAAATATGAATTTTTTCCAAACTATCTAGGGAGGCACTGCCATCAATAGGGACAGCAACTAATCACCTTCAAATATGACAAATGACTCGCACGGAGGTTCTTCTATCGATCAGAAAGTTTCAGCGTTCCTTACATCTAAGCGTTTTACAACTAATTTTCAAAATTAGGCAAGGTAATCTCACAAGGTCATACCTAAAGATTAAGACAATCAGTAAATTCAAATGTGCTAATAGCAAAGACCTTAATAATACCTTTCAAACATTGCGCAAATGAACACTCAATAGTAGTAATAGAACAGTGCAGCTTAAAATGACTAGCCTTTTATTTACAAAGGCGAATCAAATCCTTAAACTCGGAGAATGACAACAGGTTCTTCACCTGAGAATATGTCTCTCAGTTACAATATAAAGCAACTTCCCTCTAATTTTAGCAGTATTTAACAACAGTAACAGCTTTTACAGTAGAACTAAGGAGGAATAATTTTTAATAGACCATAGCAAAGCTCTGTCTTAGGATCACAGAATTCTTCCATAATAAATGGATAGAGTGTGAAATCAAGGCCTATGTCACCTCGAAATGCTCTACTATTAGGATTGCAAAATCTAAACTAGCAAAATGCTGAAGGCTCCACAAATTAGCGTATGCCCCAAAGAGGCAGCAATTTAGTGGCAAGCGCGAGCCATCTTAGTTAGCTATCATCACAGAGGTAAAAGAACTAATCTCCTACAAACTTTTTGAACTCTGGAGGAGGTCAAGGTTAAAATCTATCAAAGATAAGTTCACAGATAATCGAGTAGATACTGAAGAAGACTTCACCATTAGAGAACGCTCTAAAGCCAAGCAACTAAATGATGCAAAGTTAATAAGTTAACTCTATAGTTGGCATGGGTTAAAGTCCTACAAATATGTCAATTACAGGTCAAGGTGCCTTTGGGCCAGGAGCCAAGAAAATATTCGTGTTCCCTAATAAGAAGAAGTTCCCTCTCGCTGCAACTTAACTTGGTTCTTAGTTTTTTTTTAAAATCTTCACTTCTTGCATTTTCTTAGTAGCAAACTTTATTGATTGGAGAGCAAAAATCCCCCAAGACTTAAATGATTGAGAAAAAACTCAAGATGTCCAAAGGGATCTCAGTCATCTGCAAGCTCTCACCATTAAGCTAATGTTCATCCTGCCAACCTGAACCATTCAAAATCTTCAAGAAACATCAGTGGTAATATGATATCTTCTCAGGGCTAGTCTCATAATAACTCGAAGCATTAAAGCTCTCAGTAAAGGGGCAGCACCCCAGTTGCACATAATCAAAAGGCTAAGAGCTTAGCGGGTGCAAATCAAATCCAAATGCACTATCAGAATCCTCAAAGGACTTTCAGACAATCCTCAAGATCGCCATCTAATTTTTCAAAGATGTTCAATTATTAGAGAATCTAACATTGAGAATGATAATTAGGGGCAAGTTGTTGGTTTAACTAAGTACAAAAGTCTAGAGTAGCTGCCCATAGACGACATCTTGAGTTAGATGACTAGGTCAGGTGTAAGCAATCCTAAAAAAGTGAAACTAAAGCTCCAAAAATCTGGCCATAGCAGCAATATTGGTAGTGGTGAAAGACCCCTCTCCTCAAAATCTCAAAGGTAGCATCTAAAATATTTTATCTTTTATCATTAACCTGTTGTGGAATAAATAATCTGTTAAAGAACTAGATCTTAACTAACCTTCAAAGTCAAAATACTAGCTCGCAAATCTTACACGTGTAACCTCACACACAAAGAATAGCGTCTCCAACTGCTTATAGCATGGGAGCACTGCCAACCAATTTCCCTTAAATGGCTACTACTAATGCCTCAAATTCTTAATCAGCTACTGTGAATACAACTTCCATCTAGCAAGTTCCTCCTGTGCTCAATTACAATTTCTCTAACATCAATTTCATAAACAACGTAAACATCTTTGAAGAAAACAAAGGCTAGCAATCAATGTAGAAAGGCTAAAACTAGTAAGCAAGCCAATCCTCTTAGCATTTCTTGAGGCTGTCACAGACTAATAGCACTCCACAGTAGCTCAATTTCTACCCTGTCTCTCCCTCAGAGCTGCTTCAACACTAATAGTAGATGGAGATTCCAACCTCACCAAGCAGTCACAACTTCAATCCTTTGAATGAGCTAGGCTCTCCTTCTAGCATGTACTCTTAATAGAATCAATACTCTCATTAAGGTGAAGGGAGAGGTGCACAAAGTTATAGTGCAGTTGGAAGCAAGAAGTATTCCATGCCTAATGTGGGAGGTGCAAGCGGCAATGGACATATAAACAGAATGGCAGGTCCTCGCAAATCTCAGACCTCACAGATAACAAAGTACTTAAAGTGAATACAGAGTTAATGAAAGCTAATTACGAAGTGCCTATGAAGAATTATTTAGATGAACACTTTATGATTTAAACTCGATCCTTTGCTCAAAGATAGGTGGAGTGAAATAAGAGTGTGTTGAAATGAACTTGGTATGAAATAACTTAATCACTTTCCATTATTGATACTGAACTCTCTGGTTCATAAGTATGTAAGTATAAATCAAATATAGAGAATATTATTATGATTGGTTCATTGACTTATCTTCTCAATTTAATTCTAATCATCATTCATTTTTGTTTTCTTCAAGGAGACCACCCTCTTCATTAAATAATTTAAACCTAATACTCGATATCTTAAACTAGGATATATTTATCATTCTGTTCTGAAACAGCTGCGTTGATTGCTTCACTAGCAGACTGAGTAGTAGGAGTAACAGTGTTAACCTTTGCCTTCTCTTGAGGGTAGACTAAATATTTACCCTGAGTCATGTTTGCCTTGTACTCGGGAATGGCTGACTCCATCTCGAAGAGGGAGATGCGTCTTGCAACTTCAGACTGGAGAGTCTTGTTGCGCATCAGCTTCTGGCACTGACCCACGATTCCAGAGAGTGACCACAGAGACTTCTCCTTAAGCCACAGGTTCAAGAGGAAGGGTTCAAGTTTCTGGTCAAGACCAATCAAGGATAGAGCCTCGATAAATAAGCTAAAGTTAAGTAAGAGAGTGATTCTCGATATCTCCTACTGGCTGCTCACTAAGGTAACCATATAGGATGCATCTAGAGCGGAAGGGAAGCTTGGACATCAATTGACCAGTGAAGTTGCCAGCTATGGCTTCGAAGCAAACGGTAGCTCTCAATTTCTTGGCAAGCTCCTTCAACTTGTCAAAGAAATCTGGCTCAGTTTGATTAAGGATGTGTTCGCATCCCATGTCGCTAAGTAGCTTAGCTTATAAGAATAATAGGAAGAAAGATAATAACATTGCGCTCTTTAATGTATTTTTATACTCTTCTCTTCTGACGATGTTGATGACAGGAATTTTATAATCCATAGCTAGTCTGTTGATCATTCTTCCAAGTTGAGAAGCAGCAGCAGTCTGAACAACTGCTTAAAATTATATAGCTAAAAACTAAGAAAGCAGAGTTTATGATCAATTTTAAATCTTACTTTGAATTTAAAAGCTTGAGCTTTGTACTGCTTTGCTCTGTCGAGAAGGCCAATTGCTGTCAGGGGGTTGACGAAATGCATCGCACCTACTTCGAAAGATACGTCATCTGGGAGAGGCATGCACTGGAATGGTGAAGTTACCATGTAATTGCATATGCATATATCAGCATCAAGGATATTTAACTTTTTATATTTTAAATGTACTGTTGAAAGGCTCCTCCAACGCTGAGTATTCCATGGGGTTCTTCCATCTTGGAAACAGCAACTCTCTTTCCAAGAATTCTCCAGGCCATGAGACCACCACCTGATGCCACCACGGTACCTGCACCTTCCCAGCCGGGAACCATTGGCAATTTCAGCTTTTCATCGCCAGGCTCCTCATTAAATTTCAGAATCATTTAATGAAAGTAATCAAATTGATTAGCTCGTTCAGTTTCTCATACATGCCTTGGAGGAAATAGATGTCACTGGGGTTAAGAGGAGCGCACTCGATCTTAACAAGCACCTGACCAGGGCCTGGTTGAGGAACTGGAATCTCCTCAATTTTGAAGCCACCGCCCTTTTGGACCATGGCACCCCACTGCTTCTCAGGAATTGCGTTTGCGTCGACCATTAGGCTAATTGCTGCTGCTGCTGTCAAATATTAATAACTATATTAACGCTATTATCATCATATCCATCATACATCATCATTCACTCAGATTCATCAACCAACAAAGGTTTAGGTATATAAAGGAAAGTTTTTAGGAAATACATCTTTAAAAGATATTGCAAATTGAGGTAAGGCATATTTTAAAAACTTTACTTAAAAATTAATGGCCAGTAGTAGTGCGGTTGTATAGCCTTCAAAGCTGTTTGCAAGACAACTGCTGCGAACTAATACTCATCCAAGGCCGAACCCTTCACTGTTTTTCCTTCCTGGTCTCAATACTTAACCCTACTATAATACCAGCTATGAAAACAGTAAGTCGAGACAGGAGCAAACTTCTGAGACAGAGGAGCAAGATAAAGTGCATTCCTCATCAGAGCAGTTTAAATTTGGATTCGTGAAAGACTTTGAAAATAACTTTGAAAGAGTAAGGGATGAGTACCTTGCCTTGAAAAAAGCTTATGGAGATTAGGATGACTACACCAAGGTTCAAAATTAGTTACCTTCATATTTTATCAATGTTTATCGATTTTAAAATGAGCACACTTTAAATAACGGAGGCTGGTCCTGGATGAGTCTTGTTAGCAAGGGCAAGATAATTAACCGAGATAAGTTCAAAAAGTACTGTCCAACAACCCTTCAGCTCTTTGAAGAATCAATTCCTTCTAGTGGACATCAACTCATGAGTGGAACGCCCTTCAGCTATTCATTCTTTTCCACTATGAGTCCAGGGACAAAGATAGCTCCGCACTATGGCGCAACAAACCTGAAGTTGCGTTGCCATTTCCCTTTGATAGTTCCTCCAGAGGCTTTCTTGAGTGTAGCTGGAGATGCAAGACCTTGGACTGAGGGCAAAATGACTATCTTCGATGACAGCTATGAGCATGAAGCTTGCAATCTAAGTGAGAGTAGTGAAAGAGTGTTGCTTTTGTTCGACATTTGGCATCCTTAGATAAACCATCAAGAGATTGAAAGCATTAAGAGCATGTTTAAAAATACAGTATGTTTGATTTGAGTTTCTGCCACAATTTACAATTTTGATGTTTGTTCAGGTAGAAGAGATGATAAAGAAGAGACAATCAACTTAGCCAAGCAGTAATTGAATTTTTATTTAATCGAAATTGAATGCTAATATTGAGATAATATCCTTAGAATAGAAGAAAATTGAGGTCATAGAAAATGAAATGCTCTCACATTGCTTATAATATTGGAGAAATTTTAATCGAATCATTAAATAAACTATAACATACTTGATCGAAGTTAAGCGCTTTAAATTAAATAGAAGTTCAGAATTTTATTTTGAAACGCAATTTATTATCCGTTCAGCCCCGATTTTTCACTAGTGGCTAGGAAAACAGCTTTTCCAGTAAGAAGCCACTGTTTTTTGTATTGTTACTGAACTTTAGAGAAGTGGCTTCAAATCCATCCATGATAGGCATATTTATCCAGAAAGATCCCTATAATTGTGGGATAAAATAAAGTAAAGTTTCTTTTTCAAATTTTTGTAGCAATATCGGCCGACAAGGAGCGTTAACAGAACCAAGTTTTAACACAGATGGTAAGAGCTTCGTCCTTGTTCGTCTAGGCTTTACAGAAGGAGACTGAAAAGTTTTTGAAAAATCGGGGCTAAACGGATAATATATATTGAGCAATAGGTAAACAAAGATAATTTCAAATTCATAGTGAAATTCTTCTAATTTAAATGAGTATCGCTCATAACTTCACCTAGAGGTGAGATCTTTCTATTTTGACAAATTTATAAGCCTAAATTTATTTTATAACATAGTCTATATTAAAGCACAATTTTTGTTAACATTTTTTAGTGTTCATTTAATTATTGATGAATAATAAATGCAAACCATTCGCAAAGGCTTAGATTTATCTTAGCATTAGTTCTTAAGAAACAAAATTTTCTCTTGCTCTTTGAACTCTGAGAAATTTGCTTAATTTACTTAGAAAGTTGGCTCCTAGAAATTTAATTGGCTGCGGAATCTTTAATTGAGGGTTAAAGGGCAGATGGTTTAATAAGTTAACTATTAATTTCATTAATAAACTACTACTAATCCCAATAACCCCAATATCAATATGGTCGAACCTGTAAGTACAAACTATACTAAACATCTTCATTGCCCCTCCAAGAGGAATCTAAGATGCAGATAATGACCTTGAAAGATTGAACTTGATCTTAATGACCATATTTATTATAGGCTCAAAAGAAGAAGGCTACTAATACAGATGTAGTGGACTACGTCAAGAAGTACCAACGTGTCAAATGCGAGGATCTACTCAAGAGGAAGTTCTTCTACGTCCCCAGCTTTGAAATTTATGGTGGTGTCGCTGGTCTCTATGACTATGGCCCACTCGGCTCCCAGCTTAAGAGCAACGTAGAACAGCAATCAATAACTTACTTAAAAGATCCATTCTTGCTCTAATTATGACAGAGGATATGCATTTATAGAGAATGGAGACAACATTTCGTGCTCGAGGACGATATGCTCGAAGTGACTTGCTCAAACTTGACCCTCGACGAGGTTCTGAAGACATCAGTAAGTTAATATCGCTAGCAGAATCAGGCAGAAAAGTGAAGATATATGTATCCCCAGGAAGATATATATTCAAGTTACCTTAGAAATGGGAACAATAATCCTTCATATGACTATTGCAGTAAGTTTAACTCGTTATTGTGTAGGGTCACGTTGAAAAGTTCGCAGATTTCATGGTCAAGGATGTGAAGAATGGCACTTGCCACAGAGCAGACAAGCTTATTGAGGACTATTGTGAGAAGGCTTTGGCTAAGGGCAAGGGTCTCAAGCAAGAGCAGAAAGATAGACTTAATAGAGTTGCAGCTGATGCTGGTTCTATGAAAGCCGAGGCACTCAACGAGGCAATCAAGGAGTTCAACATCAAGTCTCCAGACACTGGTAACGACCTCACTGAAGCTATGCCCTTCAACCTCATGTTTGAGACTATGATTGGTCCCACTGGTCAGCTCAGAGGCTTCTTGAGACCTGAGACTGCTTAGGGTATATTTATCAACTTCAGACGCTTGATTGAATTCAACAATGGCAGAATGCCCTTTGCCGCTGCTCAAATTGGCCTCGGTTACAGAAACGAGATTCACCCTAAGCAAGGTCTCCTTAGAGTGAGAGAGTTCACTATGGCTGAAATTGAAGCACTTTGTGGACCCAACCAACAAGAAGCATCACAAGTTCGACAGAGTTAAGGATATCTGCCTGCCTTTATTCTCTGCTGCTAACCAGCTCACAAATGAGAGAGCCATGATCCATGATCTCTCTTTGGAGGCTGCAGTCGAGCAGGGTGTGATTAACAACGAGACTCTAGCCTATTTCATGGCTAGAACTTACCAGTTCCTGATTAGCGTTGGTATCAGAGCTGAGGCAATTAGATTCAGACAACATCGTTCTGATGAGATGGCTCACTACGCTCAAGACTGTTGGGATGCCGAAGTTGAGACCAGCTATGGTTGGATTGAAGTTGCTGGTCATGCTGACCGTTCTTGCTATGACTTGTCCAGACATGCTGCTCGCACCAAGGTAGACTTGTTGGCTGCTCGTCAACTCAAGGAACCAAGACAAGTTAAGCTAGTCAAGGTAACTGTGAACAGCAAGAATGTCGGCAAAGACTTCAAGCAAGACGCCAAGGCCATCAAGGAACTGCTCGAGGAAGCTGATGAGGAGACCAAGCAGAGATACAACTTAGAGCTCGCTGAGACTGAGAAAGTTATTCTAAGAGCTGCCGACAAGGAATTCATCTTGACCAAGGAGCATGTACAGATGGAAATTGTAGACAAGACCATCCAGGAGGAGAAGTACACTCCATCCGTCATCGAGCCATCTTTCGGTATTGGCAGAATCGTGTACTGCGTTTTCGAGCACTGCTTCAAGCAGCGTGAAGAGGATGCTCAGAGAACTTTCTTCACCTTCCCACCTTTGATTGCACCAGTAAAGTGCTCTATCCTTCCCCTTATGGACAAGCCAGACCTCAACAGAGTTTGCACTAAGTGAACTTATTGCTATATACTTTAGATTGGATCGTTTATTTAGAGTTGTGCAAGATATCAGTAAGTTCTGCTTTAAATGTCTTCGTTTTCCAGATGATTTCAAGTTTCATCATAAGAAGATCATTCTTGTCGAGTAAATTATAGTAACATACAAGAAAAAGGGAGCTGCTACTGAAGAGGAACCTACTCAGTAGGAAGGCGAAGTAACTGAACAGAGCAGCAAAGTTCAGAGAGGATAGACTACTAGAGTTGCCAGAGGAGGCAAGGTACAGTACTAAGTCAAGTACCAGCCCAAGCAGCCAAAGACTCAAGAAGGATAACAAACTGAGCAGCACCATCACGAGCAGGAGGAAGAGAAGGTCCAGCACACCCACCCCACTCATCAAGAACCTGAGTCCCACCAGCAAGAAGCCCAGGAGAACTAAGAAGGAGGCAACCAACCTAACGAAGAAGAGCAGGCTCATGAGGAAGAAACTCATCAACACCACCACTAAGCGGAGCAGGCTCACCATTAAACCCACTAGCAGCACCACCATTATCAACATGACTCAGATCAAGAGGACACCAATTCAATTTAACTACTCTTGGTATGAAGACAATTTGTCATTTTATCTTCTTTCTTAATAGAATGATCTGTTGAGAAAGGCAGCAGACGTGAGGAGCAACCCCCTTGACTCTTACAGTGCTTCAAAGGATCAAACTCCACAGAAGGTCCAGAGCCAGCCAGTTCAGCAAGCTGACGCTTCAAGAATCACTTCTCAGCTCAACATCGGCCAGCCAGTCGGACTTACCCAAACTGCACATGTGAGCTCTCTGCCAACCTAAGCAGCTGCCCCTGTCAACCCACTTGCTGCAGACATGCAGACTTACATGTTCTAGCAACTCATGATGTAGCAACAGATGATTCAGCAACTCCAACAGCAACTTCTCCTACAGCAACAGTATGGAGCTTAAGCTATCGGTGGTGCACCAGGCCTCGGACTAAATGTGAACTCTTAGGCTCAGCTAGGCGGATCCATGGGAATGAACCCTATGATGATGGGTGGCTTTGGAAGTCTAGGCGGCATGACCTCAGGATTCCCCTACTCTTCAGCTACTCCTCAGAGTGAAGCAGATGAAAACCATATTTTTCAGGTCTACTTAACTAATAGAGGATCAGTGGCCTGAACTAGGCACAGCTCTCTTTAAATCGCTATTCTCCAATGTTGTAGGTCCGCGTCTAAATATATGTATAATGAAGTTTGATCGAGAAATAGATTCGATGGTTGACTAATTTGGTTGGAGTCGAATATAAGAAATAATGTGCAAAATTCAAAGCATATAAATTTTATTTGATCTAATACTTAGAGAGAGAATTACACTCACACACAATTACACAAATTATAATCCCAGTCTAATCTGCGAGTTGAAATGGGCTATAATTATCGTGCCGAATACATGAGTAATCCGCCGGCGCACGTGCATGATTCTCTAATCTGCAACCCGGGTAAATTGCGAGTGGAGATTAGGGTACCTGAAATCTGACTTAAAAATGTTTATACGAAACAAATATAGCCAATCAATACTCGCTCCATTTATAATGTCTGCAAAATCGCAGAGAATTCAGCGCATCCAAATACTAAACTATGCAGCGACAAAAATTGAGAAAAAATGCTGCATTTAAGGTACTTGGCTCGTTGATCCCATATTATTTAATAGAACACTCACCACATACTACCGATGTATTGAAAGCGGCATATTGAATTCAACCCATCAAATTTTTCTTCAGCCTTCTCATAAGTAAACTATAGCACTTAAAACTCCTATCGTATTTGTCGTTTAGAAAAAAGGCCCGAGAGATATTGACCAAATCGAAATATCCTTCCGAGGTTCATGCGCTCAGATATGTACCAATCTTGTAGTGTAAGCTCTACGACCAACCACATTCATCATAAAAATAGCAATGTCGAAAATAGAATGTGAGGGGAAATAGTAGTTCACTATTTCGAATATGCTTATTCGCAGAGTGAATATACACAAGCACTCCTTTAAGTGGGCCCTCAATTTTGCGGGCCGATAGCATGGAGGGCTCGACACGCAGAACGGGAATGGCACTGAAAGTTCATACATACGAATATACTGTCACCCCGGGTATAGATTCCGGAGTGTCGCATTGAATTCAGTATATTCCTTTGACCACACACACAACCTAGCACTTCCGCTTGAGTGATCTTCAGCCCCTTGAACAGAGATTACATCAGCGCATTGGGCTCTTCTGACGAAGTAATTTTGGAAAAAGTCTGCTTATGCAGTTATTTTAAGTGTAGCTAACGCATGTTGCGTCGCTTCGTGTAGGGAGAGAAAAACAGAAGAACAACAAAGGAGACCAGCTGCCGCCTTCAAGCAACAAGCCCTCATCGTTTTCTAGAACGCTAAAACTCGAAAGTGGAAGGAACGAGATGCAGAAGGATCTCACTATCTCAAAATGTAAGAATCACGGATATCTAGGTAACACACCTTAACTACGACCTTTCTGCACTGAATCTCAGATAGTCGCCGTATAGCGGTTGAATCGAAAATTCTCGATGGTGATTATCAATATCTTTGTCTATCGACAAAACAAAACGGGAGGAAAGAAGGAACTATAAGAGAGAAGAAATTGTGCGATTTTAATGCCTTCCCGACTAATTTCTGCACATAGCGTTTCGAGGGCTACAAATTGTTTCCCGGCCGAGGAGACATGCTTATTGACTCTCATCTCTTGAGCAGAAGGACACTTTGCTGATTCTCTCTCACACTTCCTGTGGCGCAAGCCTTGCACGACAGCGTGCGATGAGTCTCTGTGAGGGCACGCTGAGAACTCCTTGTCTCATTTTGTTTCGTAATAAAATTTTAGTGTCTACTTCGTCTCGACAGTCAAACGAGTTGCCCGAGGCACGAATCATTAATCACAAGCGACAATCACGGAAAATATTTTCGTGAAATCTTGGAAGCTAAGAGCAAAGATGTCAAAAGCTGCACAAGTATATTGAAGTTGGTGAACTGATGAGACGAAGACGTATTACATGATTCAAGTGTTCATGAGTAATATACCTCAATTTCTCTTTGATCTGACGCTCTATAACTCGCAGCTCTGATCACCATATCGCATTCACACCATTGTAAAACCACCACATTAAAGATTGTTCTTTTCTCACAGTCTCTAGATAATAAAATTGGAATACTCTTATTATCTTCTCAATCTGATATTGGTTGCGAGAGTCTTGAGTGAGAGTTGAATGTATTGGTGGAGTGAGTTCTTACAGATTGGTTTCTTCTGGAGGATGAACTGAGTTGGTTTGCTTTATGCTTCAAAGAAAAGGCTTTAGACAATTAACATAGCGTGAGGAATAGGAGTATGATGTGGATTGAATTAGATCCTGTCGATAAAAAATTAGTGGAATGGAATTATTTTAGTAACTAATACTCTTGATATGGTCATATCACCGATAATTATGATAGTCAAGGCTTTAATTTTGAAAGGCGTCATGATTGATTTGTTTAAGCGTTGTTAACCTGTATAACTTATGATATATATATTCACTCACCGCGCGCGCTATCCCTTATTGACACGCTGCCGACTAATTAAATATCCTATGCATACGCTATAAATTGCTTAAGATGGGTATAAATTACGTTGGGTGTGTGGGAGGCTGCACTGATATTTCGTAATTTTATCGAGATCTAAAGTCAAATAAAAAAATTAAGACGAACTCTGCGGAATATTCCGAGTATTGCCCCTAGACCGACACTATTATCGAATATCGCTTCGCAATCAACGAATCACAATGAGTATATAAATGGACGGGGAGCACATATACATTTAAGGAGTATGTACAGAAAGCTGCCTAGTTCACTGCTCGTTGATCTCATTTGCCTTTCTGAGTCGTAAATCCGCAATGGTGAGAAGTAGACTTGAAGAGAGAATCACATTGAAAAGAAGTTATGGTCAAAGTCTAGTACCACTAGAAGCGACCTTCATAACTCGAGCTCTGAGAGTTGGCAGACAGCGCATCTGCAAAATCATATCACAGATAAAGTGGCTTCTGATGATTCTCCGATCATTGTTTCCTGGTCCCTAGACATAGAGACATATAAGTAATCACATTTGAAAAGAACGATGTTCCTTGTGTGCGAGAAGCCAACGGATAGCTTCACACGACATTTCCAGATCAACTTGTGGCCTTCAGTTAGGTAGAAGTGTTGCGCGGTATGGAAAGCTGCTGAATTTATTCAGTGCCTACCATCAGAGGTTGCGTGCACACGTACATACGACATGTTAAGCTTCTTGAATCACATGCGAGATCCTGGGTCAACAAGTGGGTTGACAGGTCAGCGTGGCTTAGCGTGGGACGCAGCTGCATAATCACATGTGCAGATGTAATTTCGTATTCTAATATATTTAACAACTCGCTTATGAGTGCCCTGCAGAGATACAGTTCTGTTCATGCGAAAATTGAAAATTTTTGTTCTTTGCATTTTTTAATGTGTTTACTTGCTTTTCGTTGATTTTTTTTTTTCTCTCATTTTTTTGACCTATATATTTCGAGTGAAAGCAATTTTGTATTATTTATATTTCTCTTTATATTTTTCCAGGTCTAAGTAAACACCTAATCTATCGATTGAGCGATTGAATCGAAATTCTCGATGGTGATTTTGTCGAAAAAATGTGAAAATTGAAAATTTCATGAAGCTCCATTTAGCTTTGGTCATTTTTCCCGTGGCGAATGATCCCGCACGTTGCATGATCCTTAACATCTGCAACCCGGGGTAATTCGGAAGCCCTGAATCGTATTTCGACAATTAGCACTCGCTGATGAGTGCCTGAAGAGATACAGCGCAAGCGAAAATTGAAAATGCTGCATTAAGGTACTTGCTCGTTAATCCCAACATTTTTTTGACCTAAATCGAGTGAAGCGGATGAAGACCATATTTTTCAGGTCTAGTAAACACCTAAATCTAATCGATTTGGAGCGGGTTGAATCGAAATTCTCGATGGTGATTTTTTGGTCGCAAAAAATGTGAAAATTGAAAAATTTCTTGAAGCTCCAAATCCAGCTTTGGGCTCATTTTCGTGCCGAACTGATCCCGCACGTGCATGATCTCTCTACATCTGCAACCCGGGGTAATTCGGGGGCCTGAATCGTATTTCGACAAAATTAGCACTCGCTGAATGAGTGCCTGCAGAGATAACAGCACATGCGAAAAATTGAAAATGCTGGCATTTAAGGTACTTGCTCGTTGATCTCATTTTTGTTGACCTAATCGAGTGAAGCAGATGAAAAACATATTTTTCAGTCTAGTAAACACCTAAATCTACTCGATTGGAGCGGTTGAATGGAAATTCTCGATGGTGATTTTTGGTCGAAACAATGTGAAATTGAAAATTTCTTGAAGCTTCAAATTCAGCTTTGGGCTAATTTTCGTGCCGAACTGATCCCGCACGTGCATGATCTCTAATCTGCAACCGGGGTAATTCGGGGTCCCCGAAAGTATTTCGACAAAATTAGCACTCTGATGAGTGCTGGAGAGATACAGCGGTGCGAAAATTGAAAATGCGCATTTAAGGTACTTGCTCGTTGATCCATTTTTGAGGTAAATGAGTGAAGCAGATGAAAATATTTTTCAGGTTAGTTAACACCTAATTATCGTTTTGGAGCGGTTGAATCGAAATTCTCGATGGTGATTTTTGGTCGAAAAAATGTGAAAATTGAAAAATTTCTTGAAGCTCCAAATTACAGTCTTGGGCTCGTTTTCCGTGCCGAATTGAAATCCCGCACGTGCATGTATCTACATCTGCAACCCGGGTAATTCCGGGGTCCCTGAATGTATTTCGAACAAATTTAGCACTCGCTTGATTGCAGTGCGCAGAGATACAGCGCGTGCGAAACATTGAAAATGCTGCATTTAAGGTACTTCTCGTTATCCCTTTTTTGACCGTAATCGAGTGAAGCAGATGAAAACCATATTTTTCAGGTCTAGTTTAACACGTAATTTAATCGATTTGGAGCGGTTGCATCGAAATTCTCGATGGTGATTTTTGGTCGGAAAAAATGTGAAATTGAAAATTTCTTGAAGCTTCAAATTCAGCTTTGGGCTGTTTCGTGCGAACTGATCCGCAGTGGATGATTCTACATCTGCAACCCGGGTAATTCGGGGTCCCCTAAATCGTATTTCGACAAAATTAGCACTCGCTGATGAGTGCCTGCAAAGATACAGCGCGTGGGAAAATTGAAAATGCTGCATTTAAGGACTTGGCTCGTTGATGCCCATTTTTTTGAGGTAACATCGATGAAGCAGATGAAATACCATATTTTCATGTTAGTTAACACCTAATATATCGATTTGGAGCGGTTAATCGAAATTTTCGATGGTGATTTTTGGTCGAAAAAAATGTGAAAATTGAAAATTTCTTTAAGCTCCAAATTCAGCTTTGGCCTCGTTTTCGTGCCGAACTGATCCCGCAAGTGCATGAATCTCTACATCTGCAACCGGGGTAATTCGGGGTCCTGAATCGTATTTCGAAAAATTAGCACTCGCTGATAGTGCCTGCAGAGAAACAGCGCGTGCGAAAATTGAAATGCTGCATATTAAGGTACTTGCTCGTTGAATCCCATTTTTTGAGGTAAATCGAGTGAAGCAGATGAAAAACATATTTTTCAGGTCTATAACACCTAATCTATCGTTTTGGAGCGGTTGAATCGAAATTCTTGATGGTGGATTTTTTGTCGAAAAAATGTGAAAATTGAAATTTTCTTGAAGCTCCAAATTCAGCTTTAGGCTCGTTTTCGTGCCGAACTGATCCCGCACGTGCATGATCTCTACATCTGCAACCCGGGTAATTCGGGGTCCCTGCATCGTATTTCGACAAATTAGCACTCTGATGAGTGCTGCAGAGATACAGCGCATGCGAAAATGAAAATGCCGCATTTAAGGTACTTGCTCGTTGATCCCATTTTTTGAGGTAAATCGAGTGAAGCAGATAAAACCATATTTTTCATGTCTAGGTTAACACTTAATTATCGATTTGGGAGGCGGTTGAAATCGAATTCTCGATGGTGATTTCTTTGGTCGAAAAGAATGTGAAAATTGAAAATTTCTTGCAGCTCCAAATTAAGCTTTGGGCTCGTTTTGTGCCGAACTGATCCCGCACGTGCCTGATCTCTACATCTGCACCGGGGTAATTCGGGGTCCTGAATCGTATTTCGACAAAATTTAGCACTCGTTGATGAGTGCCTGCAGAGATCCGGCGCGTGCGAAAATTGAAAATGCTGCATTTAAGGTACTGCTCGTTGATCCATTTTTTGAGGTTAAATCGAGTGAAGCAGATGAAAACATATTTTTCAGGTCTAGTTACACCTAATCTATCGTTTTGGAGCGGTTGAATCGAAATTCTCGATGGTGATTTTTGTCGAAAAAATGTGAAAATTGAAAATTTCTTGAAGCTCCAAATTCAGCTTTGGGCTCGTTTACGAGCCGAACTGAGCCCGCAGTGCATGATCTCTACATCTGCAACCCCGGGGGAAATTTGGGGTCCTGAATGTATTTCGACAAAATTAGCATCGCTGATGAGTGCTGAGAGATACAGCGCGTGCGAAATTGAAAATGCTGCATTTAAGGTATTGCTCGTTGATCCATTTTTTGAGGTAAATCGAGTGAGCAGATGAAAACCATATTTTTCAGGTCTAGTTTAAAACCCAATCTATCGATTTGGAGCGGTTGAATCGAAATTCTCGATGGTGATTTTTGGTCGAAAAAATGTGAAAATTGAAAATTTCTTAAGTCCAATTCAGCTTTGGGCTCGTTTTCGTGCGAACTGATCCGCAGTCATGATCTCTACATCTGCAACCGGGGTAATTCGGGGTCCTGAATGTATTTCGACAAAATTAGCAATCGCTGATGAGTGCCTGCAGAGAACAGGGTGCGAAAATTGAAAATGCTGCATTTAAGGTATTGCTCGTTGATCCATTTTTTGAGGTAAATCGAGTGAAGCAGATGAAAACCCAAAATTTTTCAGGTCTAGTTAACACCTAATCTATCGATTTGGAGCGGTTGAATCGGAAATTCTCGATGGTGATTTTTGGTCGAAAAAAAAGTGAAAATTGAAAATTTCTTGAAGCTCAAAAATTTAGCTTTGGGCTGTTTTCGTGCGAATGTCCCCCACTGCATGATCTTTAACTGCAACCCCGGGGAATTCGGGGTCCTGAATCGTATTTTGACAAAATTAGATCGCTGATGAGTCTGCGAGTACGCGCGTGCGAAAAAATTTAAAAATGCTTTAAGGTACTTGCTCTTGATCCCATTTTTTTAGGTAAAACGAGTGAAGAGATGAAAAAATTTTTCAGGTCTAGTTAACACTAATCTATGATTTGGAGGGGGGTTTAAAACGAAATTCTGATGGTGATTTTTGGTCGAAAAAAAAGTGAAAAATTTAAAATTTCTTGAACTCAAATTCAGCTTTGGGGTCGTTTTCGGCCCAAATGATCCCCCGTGCATGTCTCTAATTGCAAACCCGGGGAATTTGGGGTCCCCGAATGTATTTGAAAAAATTTGCCTCGCGATGAGTGCCAGAGATACAGCGCTGCGAAATTTAAAAAGCGATTTAGGTACTTCTCGTTGATCCCCTTTTTTGAGGGAATCGAGTGAAACAGATGAAAACCCTATTTTTTCAGGTTAGTTAACACCCAAAGATTTGGGGCGGTTGAATCGAAATTCTGATGGTGATTTTTTGGGGAAAAATGTGAAAAATTAAAATTTCTTGAAATCCAAAATTAGCTTTGGGCTGTTTTTTGTGCGAACTGATCCGAGTATATCTTAAAATCTGCAAACCCGGGGGAAATTTGGGGTCCCTTTTTTTTC
>JAJKFJ010022495.1:0-11074 GCA_027382625.1 Tetmemena sp. SeJ-2015
TCCGAGAGCACAGAGAGCATCTTACTTGAAGCAAGAGCTTTCTCCGATCCCTGAGATAGTCGGATCGAACACAAAGCAACTCAGTGTTTCAAAGAGGCTCACTGATCTCAAGCTCGGCTCATCACAGAAGAAGGCAAACTCAACGAGGTCTACTCCGACCAAGGCGAGATAGCCTCACTCCCTTTTCATTACTATGGC
This sequence comes from Tetmemena sp. SeJ-2015, assembly GCA_027382625.1. Classification (NCBI taxonomy): domain Eukaryota; phylum Ciliophora; class Spirotrichea; order Sporadotrichida; family Oxytrichidae; genus Tetmemena; species Tetmemena sp. SeJ-2015. The sequence goes on from JAJKFJ010022495.1 coordinate 199, forward strand.
ATCCTTGAGACTCAACTCAAACAGAAGGAGACAGAGTGAGGATGATGTTAGACTGGATGAGGCAACTCAGATGAAAATTCTCCTCGCAAGCTTAAACTCTCATCTTCAGGTATGAAAGTATTTCCAATGCTGATCTGCTTATAAATAATCGAAGTGAGGGCTAAGCATCAGCAAGCATTAAAACAGAAGAAGTGACGAGAATCGAACATGAGGAAGGAGATGAGCTCAAGTACATTCCCATCTCATAAGTGAGATGCAATATGAATAAATGGCTCGGAAGGTATGGCTAGCTCACAAGAGAGCTTGCGATAAAGAAGTCTGAGCTCAAGTAGCATCAGTTCTCCCTCAGCTTCATCGCAGCCATCAGCCAGGATAGAGTTATCAGCAGCCAGATCATTGAGGGAGCCTTCAACTCAGTGCTCTTCGAGAACTTCATAAATCAGACGCTGCGCTATGTGCGCACTGACATAGAGATGAGCAGTAAGAAGATCGTGATCCTCATGGACAATTCAGTGAACCATAAGTACTCGGAGATGATTGAGACTGTCAGGAAGTTCAAGGCAGTGCTTCTCTTCAATGCGGAGTATTCGCCTTGGCTCAATCCAGTCGAGTCTCTCTTCTCTATGTGAAGAAGCAGCTCAAGAGTCGGCAGATCCATAACAAATAAGATGCATCTGAGTTGAGCTTATAGGCAGCAACTGGTGAAAAGAGACGGAGAGATCATGAGTGCGATGACTGAGACAGAGATCAGACAGATGTGGACGATCAGCATGAAGGAATGGGAGCAGACTATATGCATCCTTAGGATGATGATGTTGGCTCGAGCCATATATGCATAAGACCTAATTAGATATAAGTACAAGCACTCTAATAATCACTATAGCTACACCGAAAATAAAGCACAGGCTTTGGGGTTTCAAGCATTGGTAATAATTATATAATATTATAAATTTAGAATTGATTTTTAAAATTATAAATAAAGTAATTAATTCGTGGGGTACGTTATATTCCCCCCGCTGTCTATTGAAGTATTAGAGTGTAACAGAATGTGGTTTAATTTTAAAAGTCCTGACCACCTGACAACTGGTCAGATTGTAAGAAGTGAAAGGAAAGTTGGTCAGATTTACATCATCGCATTTGTTGTATCCCATGTTAAGTCCATCTCTCCATGTCCCCTACCCTCTGCGGTCTGCCCCCTCATCTGCGAGCTAGATATCTGTGCCCAAGGTGTGCCCCATGCTGGGGGGTTATAACCCCTGGTGACCGGAGACGGTTTTTCTGTGTGAGGGGGTGTCTACTGTGAGGGCCGTCAGCGGGCTGAGAGTGAAACAGTGTTAAGGATAGGGCAGTGAGAGAGGAGGGAGCACTAGTGTCAGAATACGGGTGGGGAGGTCACCAGCGGGGTTATAACCCCCCTCCTTGGAGGTACCTCCCGGCCCAGCATGGGGCACACCTTGGGCACAGATATCTAGCTCGCAGATGAGGGGGCAGACCGCAGAGGGTAGGGGACATGGAGAGATGGACTTAACATGGGATACAACAAATGCGATGATGTAAATCTGACCAACTTTCCTTTCACTTCTTACAATCTGACCAGTTGTCAGGTGGTCAGGACTTTTAAAATTAAACCACATTCTGTTACACTCTAATACTTCAATAGACAGCGGGGGGAATATAACGTACCCCACGAATTAATTACTTTATTTATAATTTTAAAAATCAATTCTAAATTTAGAATATTGGTCTGAAATCGCTCTTATTTATTTTCCATAACTGTTTATCAAACTTTTCTAAACGTGCAATATTATAATATATTAAGAGTCAGAGTTTATATTGTTTGTGCTCAGGGCCTATAGGATTAATATATTGTTGATCTAAGGATAATTCAGCCGCGGTAGGTAATCAATATTTTTGAAGAATTAACTTTCCCAAATTAAATTGTATATTTAATTTAATTTCATAAAAAATTTTAATTTCAAATGGGTTCATACAATATTGAATTTATAATAGCAAAAGAATAGTGGGAACAAGGAACTAAGTTAAATGGCTTATTTTTGTTCAAACCTATTTAGTTTTAAATAATCGAGACGTTTGCGATGAAAATAAAAATTGGGTTAAAAATATTAACGAATTTTTTCAATTTAATATCGTAAAATAAACTTGATATACCTTATCATTTAAGTATAAAATTAATTTTGACATAATTTTATGGATTAAATACAAGTGGAGAATGTTGGGCTGAAAAGACATTTTAGATAAATAGTATATTATTTTAGTTTTTAAAAGGATTTTCAAAAATACTAAATTTATTTGCAAGCAACAGTACTCTGTTTGGAAAGAAAATAAAAATGTTTAAAAGTATTTTGCAGTTGTTATCCACATTTTTGTTTCGCATATCTTTGAAGGACTAAAGTAGAGCAAACTAATTTAAAAATTTTAATTATGTTTATAAGAATTAATATAGATTACTAAAGATTAAAAATAAGAACTTTTAGATTAAGTTTGTTTTTTAATCTAAAATTAAATAAGAGAAAAGAGGAAAGTGAATCTTAATTTAATACTTATGGGAAGCTTAGAAGGACAAACTTGCTAAAGAAAAGTGCAGTATTCATTAATATAACAAAAAGGCCTTTATGGAGTGGATATATTGGACCTTAAATAAGACAACATAATCTAACATCATAAGATATTTAGCTCACACCAAATTAGCATTGAAAAATGAGAAGCAGGCAATTACAAAGTAAGCGGTTCTGGGACACTGTTCTGGAAGATTAAATGCCCCTTTCTATAAGGTTTGAAGGAAATATAAATTGAAAATATTTTTAAAAAATGGATATTTAAAATTATACTATACATTCTTATGCAACTGCTGTATTTACAGATAGTAACATTAAAAACATTTAAAATTTCAATTTTAAATAAAAAGTTTTACGTTGCCACGATTATCAATGACAAAAAAGAAGAATAAGAAGAACTAGTAATAATTAAAGGAAGGATTGAATCACACAAAGGTAAATTAATTTGATTACATTAAGGCCCACAAAAATTATTGAGAAAAATAATTTTCAAGAAGAATTAAAGGCATAAGTTAAATTTTTTTGCTTTATGTTAGTAAAATAAATAAAAAACCCTTAGATATTACTATTTAAAAATTTATGATTATTCGAAGTTTAAATAAATGATTAAAAAATTTCTAATTCTTTTTGATAAGCAAAGACATTTATCTAATTTTCCATTTTTAAATATAACCATTTTTCCTATTTAAAATTCGTTCTATAAATTCAAAATGAGAAAAGAAATCTTGCATAATATATTTGATCTAAATAAATTTAATAATCTATAACATTCAAGGCTGAACTATTTCCAAGTATTTATGTTTACTTTATTAGAAATTTAATAAGTTTACTGAGCATTAAACATTTCTAAGATAGAAGATAATTATCAAAATAATTTTTTTATTTAAATATTTATATTTAATGAAATAATATTTGAAATTTATAATGGAGAACTCGTGTATTTCCAACAAAATAGCATTGATTTTGGAATTGAGATAAGCATTCCATGACTATAAGCTTAACTAAAGGAGGTATCTTTTAAAATTTTCCTAGTATAGTTGCTCCTCTGAAAGTGCTAAAATATGTAACAAGATTTATGAAGGAGATATAAAATTTCAAAGCAGTGCAAGATTATTTAAGTTCAAAAGTTGAAACTCATTTAATCTAGATTTTACACCCTTCTTAATCTTCGGATTGAGGACCAAAATTGTAAGGCTAACTGTCAAACATTTATAGGTTAGATGAATCAGTTAAATTACTATTATAAATATAACTGAATCCGAAGTTTATTAAGGAGGCCTATCTTATGATATGCAATTAAATATTTTTATAATATGCTACTATTTTGAGACAATGAACTCTGGAGTACTTCTAAATCTGACCTCGGGATCATTTTCATATTTTTACCTCCAATTCAAACCTACTATGGTTATTCTTTATTGGTCTAAAATTTTTTAGGAGATAGAAAGACTCTTTATAAAAAGTGCGTGATTCAATAAATAAAAAATATCTTTTTGGCCCATATTGCTCTTATTTCTGAGTAAGAAGGGCAACTTTACTGCCTTAAGAGTTATACGATGAATATAAGAACGCCTTAAGAGTAATGAAATTAAATTATAACCTTAATTAATGTTTTTAATATTTTAATGCATCATAGTTAGGTAAACTATTTCTGAGAAAGCAATTCCTATCTTTTTTAATTTCTTAGTCCACTAACATTCTGAAACTTTCTAAGGGATTTTTTTCTTTTTGAATCTATATGGTAGATAAGCTTAATATTTTCTAAAATTAGAATTTAAATTATAAAATAGATAATTAATAAAAATTCTTATGTTTTACTTCAAATAAAAGGCTTTAAAATTTATCAAGTATTTATTTTCAATTAAAATATACCTAAGAATTAAAGAAATAGTCGAAAGACTAGGGAAATACTGAAAATTAAGCAAAACTAAAGATAGAGATCAGAGTAAAAGAGATATATATTAACTTCTCGTATATTTAAACTTATTAATTTTTAACGACTGTTGGTTTCTTCCATCTCTACATATTTCAGTGTATTTATCCGAAATCTCGGTTGCTATTTTTTCCTCCCGATGCCATGCCTGATCAGCAACGGACTAATGGGCTTTTGCTGTGACCTGAGGAAAGCCGATGGATTTCAATCGACATCAGTGAGTGCTAGCGACTGCTAGTCTGTTTGACCACATCGAAATCATCTCCCATCTCTAAAGGGGAGGAGTGAGTCATCACTAATTAACTGACGGTGGGCTTTCACGTGACGTGGCACAACTGATCAAGGAGTTACGCCTGTGAATTTAACTTTAAATCGATTAAGTTATTATATATGCCCGGTTGGGGTGCTTAATTCCTAACTATTATTATTATTATTATTATCTAAATCTTCTCTTTTCAGTTCTCAAAAGCGAAAAAGTCTTTTTTGCGTGCCTTGACTCCTTTCAGATGTAAGTAAAAGTTTCTTTTCTATTTTTCAAAAAAATATTTTAGGCCTGTAGTCTAATATGTTTACTATAACTTATAAGAAAAATTTATGTCCTCAATTCTGATTTATATGAAAGACTTAAATTTTACTTCAAAAAAATTAAAATTTAAAAGGGAATTTTAAGTTTAAAAAAAAATAAGAATTTTAAATTTTTCTATTTTTTTGGTTATTGAAAAATATTTGAAGATTTTGGAAATAGAAAATTAAAAATTAAAAATTTTAAAAATTGTTAAATTTTATTTTTAAATTTTTAAAAAAAATTTAATTTAAGTTTTTTTTTAAAATTTTAAGAAAAAAAAGTTATAGTGTATCTTATTTAATAAATTAATAAGCCATTCGATTCAGCATTAAATTCTAAGAATTTTTTATACTAGCAATAAGATCAGTCGAGAGTTTAAGCGACACAAGTTCATTGTTAATTGCAAATTGAAATTGAGAGCATCGCGCGTATCATATCTCTTTACTTAGGAGTGCGTAGCCGAAGTTTAAAGACAACCTCATATTAATTTTTGATTCTCTTTCAAAAAAGCTGCATCCCAGGGGTTGAATATGTGGTATAAAATGCCACAAAGTTGCAGCTCTCGATATATTATTTTTATCAATCATCGATTTTAATTTAATTCTCAACTATAAAGAATTTTAAATATTTTATAATACAACCTGCCCTAATCTTAGTCTCCATTACGACAAAGTTATGTAAATTAAAATGCCGTCTTGTGATACTTGGAACAATTTTTTTTATTTATTTTAGAAAAATATCGATATTTATTAGGGGTTAGATCAGTGTTATATGAGAAGAATTTCATTGCCTGTAAAATCCTGAGTTCAAGGAGTCTGAATCAATTTTTGAAAAGTTATAATTATTATAATAAGTTATCAGAATTCTTACATTATTAATTCAAAGATGCAGTAACTACAAATTTAATTAAAATTTAGTCAATTAAAATTTAAGAATGGAGTTGCGGAAAATTGACTAAAAATCAATCCCAAATTTTTAATAACCTTTTTATATTTTTCATGCGTGCCATGGTCACAAAATGGAATGTGCTTCTCAATCTTCTCAATAAGAAAAATTGTCTTATTAACACGCTCTACTTACTTTTTGAAGATTTTAACATCTCCGACTGGCTCCTGCTAAATACCGGTCAAGAACTCAACCTCACTCTTAAATGTCAAAATTTAGGTTTAGCCCAATGTTGTTTTAATAATCCTCTACATACCAGGAACACAAGTCGCACTGAAAAGATAATTCTCTTCATATAAGATTCCATAGTCCAAAGATTATATTTTAAATAACCTTATAGGGGCTAGTTGATAGAATTTGATCGTATTCATCTACTATGGCAATGTCATGATATAACTCGGATCCATAATAATTTTGCATTGCTTCAATCTTTAAGTTCAATCCAAGGGGTTTGAGATAGCAGAGTGTCTGTAGTTTGAGAACTTCGTTTGGAACAATTATTATACTACTCTTATCCTGATGCTTCCAATATTCTGCAATCAAACTCATGATCAAGTTTTTCCCAGAAGCTGGAGGAATGTGACATTGAATTGTGCTACTCGAACAAGCCAAAATTACTTAAGCCAATGTTACCTGATATTCATTGTGCTTATATTCATCGCATATATTTTCCACTCTTCTCGAGATTTTTTATAGTTCTTCTATTGTTTTTTCTCCCTTATGATAAATGTTTTAGTTTATTCCTCATAAAGTTACTGAAATTAATCAGAGTTCTTTACTTCATCTAATCTCTTCGATGAGCTCTGAGACTCGCTCTTTGTTATTTCTCTTAGCCAGGTGTACTTTAGTTGAAGAATAGATTTTATTTCTTATTAATCCATATCTTTCAGGGATTGAAGAACTAAAATGCATCTCTCCAAAGGTAAGTTTATTTGTTTTCATTCAGTAAACTAAAAACAGTATTTCTTTTCTGTCGAAGTCAAGAATATCATCGAGGATTAGAATGTGATCAGAGAATGCTTGAACTTTAGACAGAAAGAAATCAAGTGTCAAGTTATTCAGATTTGCTATATAAATTCTATATTCTTTCAATCAGCCTTGGCCAGATAAACTTCTTGGGGTTGTATGATACCCACTTTACTTCTTGTTCATTGAAACCAATATATTTCATGCGTTCTTCAATAGAAATTTTATGCTATTCGAGTGACTGCTGCTATCATTATTCTGAAAATTTCTATTTCACTTTGGGTAAACTTTTTTTTAATCAGAGTTTGAATAAGAAATGGATAAAGGGTATGGTAAAGAATCTTTCATTCGAGATCAAAGCCATTTTGAAACTTAATCATTCTGAGATTGATGCTCAAGATTTATTCAACACTGATTTTTTCATTTCGATTGATATCTGATCAAAATCCCTTACTATAAATAAGTCTTAGAGTTTTTCTTGCTCTGAGTAGATTTGAAATTTTTCACATCACATCATTAGCCTTGATCCTCTAAAAGTTTTCAATCATAGACTTTGATAGCAAGAGTCTTAATTTAGTTTCGAGATTATATGGAAGATAGAAATAGGTAATCACAAAAATTTAGATAAGTTTAGAAAGATATTTAAATCATAGTTTCACCAGATAATAAATCATTTTCATTATTAAAACTCAGATTTTTAAAAATGGGTTTTCTTTACAACACAGATTGAGAAGCACCCCTTTTTATATTTACAAAATGCTTCAACTGTTAGATATATTTCAGCTTGGAAATAAAAGCATGTTCTTTGAAAGATAACTAAGTATGGTAAGTTTTTTTTATTTTTTATAATTTATAGAAAATATGATAGTCTAAGAAGAACTTCTACATTTCAATGCTACAAATAGAAATACAGACATGACATAGATAAGCCAAAGAATGTAAATCACATAATAAATCCTCAATTATCAAAAGAGATATACAGAAATTGAAGTCCTGCTTTGAAATACTTGCCAGTTACCTTATGCTTAGAGTTTTTTTTTCTGTATTTGAATCTAAATTTTTAAGATAACCTATTTCTATCTTCCCTATATTGTAATTCTCTATGATAAACTTTGAAACCTTTGCCAATTAAAATTGAGACTCGGAGAGAGTTGAAGAAATCTCCTCCAAGGACTGTTTTATATAATTGATTATGACCTTAGATTCCCATATTTCTTCTTACTAAAGATTAGTGAGATAGTCAAGTAATTGATTTTTATCTTCTTTTAGTAAATTTTATTATGTCAACTTTCTTGAGTGTTTTAATCTTTTGATTCTTAGGAATTCTCTAATCTCATCTTGCTCATAATTAGATAGTGGTAGTCTCTTAATGGTTGGGTTGTATAAATGTCTTTGAGAGTCAAAGTGTAATTCTTTATTAATTTTTTAAAAGAGATTGTTTGCCTCATCGTTTGCCCCTATGAGTAAATCCTCTCAAACCTCTAAAACTTAAATCGGAAGAAAAACAGCCTTCGTTTTCTCAAATGTTTCTTGGGATTTTTCTTTGATCCCTTCGTATTTTATTTTAGTATCGTCTTAGCTTGGGAAGTTTGAATTCATTGGCTCAATGAAGAGCCTAGAGTCATCATTGTCGTACACAACCTCTTGGTGTCAGCTCATAAATATTTCTTAATTATGTATTGATTTTTAAATAAGGCTTACTAAGATAATAGCGGGCAAGAGAAGCCGGGGATTAATTAAATTCAAATAGTCAATAATTTCAAACCTACCTAACTATCTTCGATTCAGATAAGAAAAATAAAAAAATATCACAAAAAAAGGCAAATATTCACAAAATATCACAACTTTTCTGATCAATGAGAAAATAATCACGCAGCCTAAAAAGATGAAATTAATAATTCTAATCACTTAATAGTAAGTTTAATTTCGCAACTTCAAATTTTTCTTTATGTGATGTACTTACTATAATGATTGTCAAATTAGAGCATTTTATTGAGAGGTGGGAGACTAATTTTCTATTAGATAAATAAATAGATAGAAAAGATGATGGAGGGCTGTTCGAACAGCCAGTCGAAAGAGCCATGGAAGAGACTCTGGTGAGGGTCGGTGCTTAAGATCTATTAGGATGATTTAGATCTAAGCATGATCTGTATACCATTTTCACTGAAAAATGTAAACATAAATTTTTGGAATCATTTTATTAGTGAGCTACTATATGCCTTCCATCGAAGGAGTAAATAGAAATTACTTCAAACAAATCTTCAAAGGAGAGCAAAAGTTATTGAAATTGAAAGATGTCAAAATGATCAAGGTCGCCAAGTATTATGAACTCTCAGTTTGATAGATCTTCAAAGGCATGAAGATGATAAGGACATCCTCCAATTTTTGTTAGATATGGACGACAAACAAAAGCCGATTGAGAGGACTAACTTCTTCAATGTCGTGAATACTCTCTAGCCAGACTACATTTCATACATTGTGAAAGCTACTTAGATAAAGAGAAACGTGACAGCAGATAGATATAATTAAAATGACTTTATTATCATCTCTGATAACTGGCTTTCTTAAATCACAAGTCATCCCTTCATATCAAGTAAATCATAATATTTCCTTCAATACTTTCAGAGAAAAATGGGTGAGCTCCTTAGCTTATTAAAGTAAAGTAAAATAAAATTTAGGGAATATAATTAATAATCAATTTCAATAAAATCAGCACTTTCGTACTGTTTAGAGAAATCAGTTATTATCCTATGTAAGTTAACATTGGTTTATATAGTTTGTAGGGATACTTTATCATCAGTGGGCAAGCACTCTCAGTTAAAATTTCCTACTTTAGCTTATTAAATAATCAGCAAAAATATTTAAGGCTGGGAGGTAGAAGCCGAAGATTCAAATCTAGCGAAGGCCCGGGCTTTGCCTCTGAGCGGAAATTCAATCCTAATCAGCTTATGATAGACAATGCTGGAAATACCAATTACCAGGATTACAACCATGATGGTATTGATTAAACTATCTCAAATTAAGATTCAATATTTGAGAGACTTAATTTAATTAGCCAAAACTTAAACTTTATTTTCTCATTTTATTCACACATAAGTCTCTCACTGTTTTTGGCTTCGATCTCTGTAAATGCTTGCTTTATAAGCATTTTATCATTTATTCTCACATTCTTAAGTGATGATTAGATTTTCAATCTCTGGTACATATTTTTTACCAATTAGAATTAGTTCTCTATTGAGTTATATTGTGGAGAGTATGGGGAGTGAATACAAGCTCTATTTTAAGGTCTTTACACAGACCTGTAATTCTTTTACTGTAATGAACTCGGAGGCAATCCAAAACAATCGCGATACTTCTTCCTTTGAAAGCATCACTAATTCCAAGAATTAAATCCTAAAATTTATCTGTATCTTATCTGTATCAATCGACTTCTCATGTATGTAATATATCTCAAGCCCCTTCGAAGGAGAAATTCCACAACAACTATCAGGCTTTACTATGTTTGAAATTTATCAAAACACTTAAATATTATCGCACTTATTAACGTAATCCAAAAGAAGTCTTTTCTCTATAGTAAACATCATCTCATCCGCAAAAATAAGTTAGTTATTGCAATCGAAAGAGCGCTGTATTAAATTAAGCATCTCTCTCATTAAAACTGGCAATTAGATTATTTGCTTTGGTATTTCGTCACAGTATAGTCAGAATTTTAATTAAAATCAGTGATTGATTAAAATAATAAATGGAGAGTTGCAACTTCGTGGCAGTTGAAATTAGAGATTCACCCCCTGATCTGTAGCTTGTTCGATAGCTTATCAAAATTTAATATGAGTTTCTTCTTTCATCATCTCCTCTGCACCTCTCAGTAGCGAGATATGATGCGCGCATTCT
>JAJKFJ010022496.1:0-57066 GCA_027382625.1 Tetmemena sp. SeJ-2015
CGATAGTCCTCGAGCCAATCAAACATACTTCCTTCATTCTCAGCGTAGCGTTTATCCCAGTAAGTTGGATCTCCGTAGTTAGGCATTAATAATAATAGAGATTCTGATGAGATGGGTAGAAATGAGATTTAATCAAATGTTCTAGAAAAAAGCTATTAAATTATTATAAACAATATTCAATTTTCAAATTATTCCACTCCAATCAATTTATACATTTCTTAAGTACAAAATATCATTTACAGTTAGGAATATATTGAGTAAGTGAAGGTCATTTATTTCTAATAAATATAAATATAGCTGAGAATTTAATTGAAAATCAAATTAATTTATATATTGAATTAAAATGGAATAAATCATCTGCAGTTAAAGTGTGTCAGATTCAAATAATTAGAGATATAAGCGAAACAAGTTTCTACAAGCCAGATATTTCGAGTATCGAAATTTGCGCACATAATATCTCGCTGCTGAAAGGTGTTGAGACGATGATTAAAGAAGAAGCTGATATTAAATTTTGAAAAGCTATCGATTAAGCTACAGTTTAGGGGGTGAATCTTAAATTTCATCTGCCACGAATTTGCAACTTTCCATTTATTATTTAAATAAATTTCCCACTATAATTGAAATGCTAAAGTCATTAAATTACCTCAAAGGGAGGTAATGTTTAAATAATAATAATTTCCTCTGTATTCATCTAAATTCTACACTGCCAGCTTTACTCAATCATAATTAGTTACAACGTTTAAAGCTTGAAAAATTATAATATCTTATTTATGGAATTTAATATTAAATTAATATGTGATAATTGCACTCCACTATATATTTTCTATGATGCATTTATATAATAAATATTTTAATCTTCCTTAAACTCGACATAAAATGCAAATTGGTTATTTTTAGCTTGTAAATGTAATAAGTCATGCGAGTGAGAACCTCGCTTTCTTGGGTTGGTACTTGGGGATGCTGAGTTTATTAAAGTCATCAGAGTCGTAATGCTTGTATCGCTATAATGAAAGCAATAAAGTTAATTTTATAAGATAAAATTGTGTCAATAGAAATGGGAAACAATTAAATTTAAAACCATCTATTCCCTTGTGAAGGTATGTTAGCAAAGATGACACACAAAACATAATATAACTATGTTAAATCTACAATTTGCACAAAAACAAATATTGACACTGTAGGAAATCAGCCTTATGAGTTCTAATGTGCTTGCAAAGATTACTCTTTTATGCAAAACCCTTTAAGCATTCAAATAAAAATAAGAGCAATTTTTGGTAGGGCACTAGAATGGCTTTTCACCAGTGTGCGTTCTTATATGGTCAAATAAATTCCCCCACTTCTTTAGTATAAAATCACACCCTTCTACTTTGCAAATGAAGTGCAGGTATTATCTTGATCTGTCTGCGCGATAGACCTTCAGCATTTGAAAACTCGTCATTTATGGGATATTAAATCAATTAGTAACAAATTTGCAAATTGATATCCAGTTATTTTGGAACTTCACTGCCTTAAATATTATAAGAGTCTATAATCGTAAGTTTGCAAGCTGGTGTTAAGTCTAGTCTCATTCTCAGCACCTCCATATAAGTGAGAAATCTTTAAAAGAAAATAAAGATATTAGACGTTCGCCGAATTGATTTAGGAATTCTGAGGTTTGAATCTCTCGGTTAGGATTAATCAATTACAAAAATGTTTATAATTAAAATCTATATATTTCTATAGTGATGCTTAAAGATAAATTTTAATAATCAGAGTATTTCATTAAAAATGGAATATGCTAACTTATTATTACATATAGTATTCTTTAATCTTCTAAGAAATAGATATAATTTAACAAAAAGTATTTTTTGATTAAAATATTTATCTCTCCTTTTTTATTTTCAAAAATTAGATGAGTTTTATTTTCATTATAAAAATTAGCAATTTTGACTATAACCGTGCCTTTTGAGAATCCAAAATCCTCAGACAAATGATCATTAGCCTAAGTATTCTCATTGTTTGAGTTATCTTAAAATAAAAATTCTTAAGTAGCCTATCCCTCTTAGTTCTGTGATTTATTTAAAGGGGACCTTGTATAGAGTAAGCTAAACGGACTCTCATTCTTAAAATAATAACAATATAGTAGGAATATAATTAAAATCGGTGATTGCTAAAATAATAAATGGAGAGCTGCAAAATGGTGTCAGTAGAAATCAGAGATTCACACCTGATATGTAAGTTGTTCGATAGCTTATTGAAAATTAATATGAATTTATTCTTTAATCATCTTCGTAGCACCTCTCAGCAGTGAGATACAACTCACGCACTCTTCTTCATCTTCATCATCCTCATCATCATCTTCATCTGAACTTGTGTTGCTTATAACTCTTGCCCACACAAAAGTTGCAAGAATAAAAATTTCTTAGAATTTGATGCTGTATCGAATGTTCTAATTATTTTTAAGTGAACACACTTCATCTGCCGCTGATTTATTCCATTTTAATTTAATATATAATTTAATTCTTAGTAATAATTAAGGTCTAAATCATAATTTAAAGATCAAAATATATTGAACACAATTTTAGAAAACTTTTACATTTTGATTATAATTTGTATATAAGATACAATAAAAAATATTTATAGTCTTAGAGTCTTAGACAGATCCCTGGAAACTAGTTAGCTTGATTGTTTATAAAATTTCAATGTTTAATTAATTTTGAAAAATAATATTTGTTGACCACGCGTTCAAGTCCTCCTGGTTAATTAAATATAAAGTTTATTCTGGAGACCAAGCCACATTAAATTTTAGGATTGTCAAAACTTTATATCTATTTAGCGGGGAAGTTCTCCGATTTAGGCTCATTTTCGCTAAAATTTCCTATTTGTTGTGAATTTAAATTATAATATATTCTTTATTAATGTTTTGGCTGAAGAAAATTCTCATTCATAGCTTTTTCTTGTTAATATATAAATAGAGAGATGTGATTTGATTTTCGTGAGAACACTTGGGATCATATTATTCGAAGAGGCTACCTAGGGAATAAGGATATTGGATCTCTATGTGGCAATCCAAATTTATCTTTTCTACCAGACTCTAAGCTGTTTGCTCATCTTGGTAAGATGATGAAAAATCTGAAGATCTTTTAAAAAATAAAAACATTCTTTGAGGAGTGGAAGGGATTTCATAAAGTTATGGTTTGTCTACTTTAAGGATTTCCAATTTGGGCCCTTTTGTGTTGAGTGATCGATTGATTATAAATCGAGATGGTCTCTGTTGATTTTTGAATTGATCTCACTCCACATTAAACTTTTGGTATTTACATGCTTGCAATTAAGATTATCCAATTATTGAAATATTAATGGTTGCGGCGTTCTCTCTCTGAATGGACATTACAAGTTGATCTAGCTTGAAAGTATGTATATAAATGAGTAAGTAGATGTGAGAGGGTAAGTTATCATGCCCTGCTGCAAATGGAGGCAAGAGGGTTAAGGGATGAGTGGTTAGTTTGCTTGTTGGTACATGGTCCAATAAATATTAGTGAATCTGCAATTAATGACTTAAATTTAATTGATGAAGCCTCTTTAATATATTGAAACACATTAATTCAAACAAGTAATATAATGTTTTTATTCTTAAGAGTTTCTTCTTTGAACTATATTTATTACAGTTTATATTTTTAAATGAATACTCAAAAATCAAATTAACTTACGTCTTAAAATAGTGGTTTTTATCAAACCAATTATATAAAATAAATGAGCATTATGACTGACTAAAATAAAATAAATGATGTTTTTGTATTAGTTTTTATTATGGTATTTTATATTGTTTTAAGAATATTATAATTCAAGAAATACTTTAATCAGATAGATCTATTAGAAAAATCAAATGAAATTATTCAATTTATATAGAGCAAAAAAAGTCAACTTTTATTAAAGTTAAATTGTTAAATTCTTCCATTTTCATTCATAAATAAAGCCATTTTAAGAATCCAAGCTAAATTAAAATACAAAGATTCAAAAGTTGAATCAAATTAAAATAGAAAATAGCATGAAGATGATAATTTAATTTTTTAATTAATATATAGTAGTTTAAAATTTGAATAAAATGAACCGCAGTTAATGAATTCTAAGCGTGGTCTGTATAATTATAAGTAGGATTCATAAGTTACATGTCTTATAGTATAATATTGAAATTGATTAGGGGTTTGATCATTATTAAATTAAATTCATTTCATTTGTGAAAGGCTGTGCCTCCTTGATAAGAAGTATTCTGTTTAGCTAAAGACTCAATTTTGAAAAAATTATAATTTATACCTAATTATGAGTTAATTAATCATTCTAAGTTGAGGAGGCTGCCACCTTTAATTAAAAAGGTGATCAATTAAATTTTAAGACATTGGAGCGACTGGCGATTAATTAATCAAGCTTGGAGATCAGGATGGTGATTAGAAATTAATTAAAACTTGTCTGACTCGTTGCTAATACTACTACTCCTATTGCTTCCTACGAGTCAGACAAATATTTTAGAGCTCCCTTTCTTCATTTGCATTTACTCTATTTACGCAATTAACCTCGATCTTGTACTATTAGAAGAAGTCTCAATTCTAAACTCCTTATGAATATAATATTTTATTTCTCAAAAATTTAATTCTTTCTTTCTTTCGAGATAGAGTTGGCTCAATTCTTTACTAACAACTACATTTATTTTATCTTGATTTTTAAATAAAAATAAAGATTTTATAATTATAATTTCATGTATTTTTTTCCTTCTGTTTGTTAAAGGATGTTTTCTAAAAATTCATGAAATTGCTTACACTTAAAAGTAGTTTCATCAAAGCTAATGAATGACTGATATCTTGATGCATGATGAAGTAGATCCATTACAAAATTTAATCTCTTCAATTTAAAAACAGTTAGTTATAATTTAACTCCTATTAAATTGGTAAACTCTGTCCTATTAATATAAAAATAAATTTATTCATTCTTCAATCCAGATCTAATCAAAAGATACTAACTTTAAAGATCATTAAAAAATATTCTTAAAAAAATTATTGCTTTCTTTAAAAATAATTGACTAAAAATTAAAAAAGGTATTTCCAAAATTCTATTTTATTTTTAAGATTCTGATCTAAAAATAAATAAATTAAAATAATGGAATAAAATAATTTGATTAGATCTGTGTATAATTTTTGTCTCTCTCATGCGATGTTGTAGTAGTTGTTAATATGATTTATATATTATTTCAAAGGGTAACTTGAATAAGCTTTACGAGAAGTTTAATGTACGACTTAAATTTGTAGCGGCCTCATTATTATTCCAAATATTTCGTAATTATAGATAAAATTAAATCAATCTAATCAATCATATCTTTATTTAGAGTAAAATTGTAAATTATTAAAAATTAGATCATTCCACGAATATAGTGATTTCTACTTGTGCTCAACTAAGTTTTATTATTCATTAGAAATAAACACAGAAATATAAATTCTCAAAAATAAAAATTTGAACGATTACAACTTATATAGAAATAAGTTTGTTGCAGGCTAAAATTCATTTGATCATTATTGAATAATCTTATATCTCACAAAGATTAATAAAATGCATCATTAATGACTATTATAAGATTGATTGGGAAACTTTGAACCTTATGAAATAAGATTTTTAACTAAAGTTTTAAAACTAACATAAAATTATCGGGTCTTCGCAAAAACCAATGAAAAGATATTTTATAGTCATTAAATTTTTTAATTTAAGTTCTCATAAAAGCTTAAGATCATAATTAAATTAATTACTTCTCATGTTTTTAATATTTCTTACGTTTTTTGTTTTTGTTTAAATGAAATTATAGCCTAATTTATTATGAAAAGAGGAATATTAAGAGTTTATTTTTTTAAAGCCACTGCACATTTTCATGAATTAAATTTTAATTATATTAAATTTAAATTCATTTATCATCCTAAAAATATAAATAATTTAAGTATTTTATAAATAAATATACTTCACTTAATTAATTCCACTACAAATTTCAATTATAGATTAAGTTTAAGAATGATATCTATTTTTTTATACTTAATACCAATTATATTTAAATTACTTGTTAAATTAAATTAATTCACATAATCTCATGAATTGTAATTTATTTTACTTATAAACTGTATAATTAATATTATAACTTTTGAAAATTAATGTCAGAGTATTCTTATTTAATTTGGAAGGCCTCCCATTTCAAACTTCATTTTGCAAAAATAATATATCCAAAAATAAATATAAAATTTTTAAAAATGATTTTAAAAATAGTAGCTTATTAAAAATAGTTGTAACATTTTCTTAATACGTTCAGACGGTTATCGATTGCTCTTCTGGGTGCTCTTGGTTGCTTATTTATTTTTTAAACTTTTTGAAATCATTGTTATTGTAGTGGAATTATTGCAATCAAAAATGAATTTAAAATTAAACAGGGGAAATTATTTTCATGAATAGAAATGTTGTACCATCTTTTAAAGTAAAATATTTATAATAAAATTTTCTCTAGAATGAACAGTTTTGCAAATGACACATTTAAAAAAATAAAGATGAATAAGTATCAAATTTATGATAATCATTTGAGATATGCTTGTTTGTGACATCTGATGTGTTTAGTCAAGTTGCTTTTTTAAGCAAATCCCTTCCTACAGTTAAGGTAACAAATATAATAAGGGCTGGGCACTCAAAGGGCTTGTCACCAGAGTGGATCCTCAGATGGTCGAAAAGGTTTCCCCACTTTTTCAAAATAAAATTGCATCCCTCCACTCTACAAATGAAACTCAAGTACCACCTCTGTCTCTAGGGCCTGAAAAACTTTAGCATTTGATATTCTGTGCTCTCAGGCCTATTATTCTTTATTTAAGTTTTTAATTAGAAACTTTTTTTCAAAGATTATTTGTAAATAAGGGAATGCGGGATTTCATTCTAACAAATATCCTAGGAGTCTATTATAAGCAGTTCACAGTCTGGAGTCAAGTTTAACTTCAGTCTTAGTATTTAGTACTCAGAATAGGCCTATCCTTATAGACAAAAATTCTAAGATCATGGAATAAAAGAACAATCTTTATTAAGCGATTATCTAAATTTGAAAATGTTAACAACCTTTTTATTTTTCTAGGAGGTCATGATTTTCTATTTTTCTATTTGGATTAAATAAATTGATCTTAAAAATCTAATAATTAACGATTTAGATTAGTAGAGATTTTAGTGCAAATTTTTAGCTGATTTAGAGAATCATGGCTTTGAGGCTCTTATGTTTGCTGATCTATTATTTCTGGGTAGAATCTGTTCTATCCATTTATAGTGGTTAACTATTAATTCAGTTGCTAAGGATGTAACTTTAAGATGTCATTTAACTTATTATTGAAAGTATCCCAAAATAAAACTAATTTAAAGTGCACATTTGAGATGAGTGATTCATTTATTATAATTGAGAGCTTCCATCAAAAGTTTCATTTTGCTTTAAAAAGAAGTAATATATTGCAAGCTGTCTAATATTTTCGCAGTTCCTTATTTTTACTCTAAAATAAACATGAAAGTTTGAGTGAAAACTCTTCTTTTCGTAAAGAATTCTTAATTGAGAATTGATTCGCAACTCCGCACTCACATTAGCATCAAATAAATTATTTAAGTATGATAAAGCAGACACATTTCTCAAATTTTGAATATTATTGGTGTCGATCGACAAAATATTTTGTAATCAAACTGATGAAATGAATTTAAGATCTGAGGGAGGAGTTGAGAGCTGATCTAAAGTGGGATATAATAGTGACTAATTGAAAGGGATTTGCATTTGGATTAATTAATTGAGAGTGGGTTATGTGCTTGAAGCATTCTAAACACCAAATAATTGAGTTTTGAGGCTTAGCTAATTCTGATCTGGCTGGATTATAATGGGGCCATTCATTGTCATAACTGATTGAGCCTTCTCAACTTAACTCTAGTGTAAGGCCCGTTAAATGCTGAGAAAATTGCTCTAATCTGTAAATGTTACAGCGTTCATCTCAATTCTCCTGCCATCATTAATTTTAAATAGTCTCAAATTGTAAACTACTAAAATAAAAATAAGTGACTTAAAACTATAACAAAAACAATTTATAGCATTAAATTAAATCATGGTTTTGTGAATAAAGTGGAACTGATGAGGAGGGTGCAGTTATAAATTATTGAAAATTTTTCGGTTACCATTTCTGGAAAGCTGATTGAGGATTTTTATTTGAAGTTAAATCAGTTTTTAGGGAGGAGGAAAAGAACAATACTAAAATATATTTTGTTAAAGCATAAATCTTTTCAGGATAGATGTGTCTTATCTAAGTATCAAATCCTTTTTTACAAAATAAATTTTACGGTTGGGCCCTTCCCTTTAATAAATAAAAATTTTTCTTTTAATACAAATAAGCAATATCTAATAACTGATGTATTTATATACCACATCATAATTTTGTAAAATTAGAGCATAGTCTTCTCTATATTCCCCAAGTATTCCTTGAAAATTTTAGAGCTTAAATTTGACTCTTTATAAAGAACTTTTAATTTAACTTTTTTCTTTAATATTGATGGGCTTAAATAAAATGTCAAGACATAAATCCAGGAATATAACAAGAAAATAATTATTTATTAAGACAATTTTTTATAAGAGGATGTGTATCAATAAACTTTCTTAGCTGGATAGCTTTTGGCTTGTCCAAATTTATCAGAGATTATCTTTAAATAAATATATCTTAAGTTTATCTTGATAGCAATACATTTATTAAAATTAGCAAAAGTAATATGTTTTGTTTTATAAAAGCTTTATTTTCAAAGATATGTAAAATTTTTAAAAAAACCTAATTTACCTATTTGCTTATTTTATCTTACATTGAAGGGTGAAGCATCACTTTAATGTGAGTTGGATTTTGGTAAATAAGATTTTTGGGATTGTTGGGAGGTCAGTTTTCTTAAATCAATGATAGATGAGGAGTTGACCTCGGAACGCTATTTTATTCCACAATATCTTAGGCTAATAAATTATTTTAATATATTTAGGTTGATGTCTTGATCTTATTAAAATTTCTTAGTTTCTAAATATGAGTTCAATGGATCTATTTAAAGCATGGTTTGTCTGTTTCAAATATTTTATAATTATAAATGAAGGAAATTAATTTTAAGAGAAGTATTCTATTAGAAGAAATTGACTCTTTCTTTAATGAGATGATAGAATAAAAAGCAAGGGTGAAGCAATCAAGATTTGCCAATAAGAAGGTTCAAATATATTCATTAAATTGCGTCAACCAAGTTTGTTCACTAAATAATATAAAGTAAAAGCACAAAGACCTTTGGGCCGATATTCCAAATTTTAAGTTATTCATTTATAATTTTCGATGTTGTTCTTTACTTTTCTCAAAAGCAATATAAAAAAGGTTTTCCTGGAACCGAGAAGTGACCAAAATTAATTACTCTGAATGTCCTCATTAGTAAAATTATAAAGAACGAGTAGTAGCTTCATTATCAAAATTAAATGCTCCTCTATATTCTTTAAATTATTCTATTAAATGTATTAATTTAATAAATGGGTGCTTATTTTATATAATATTGAAATAATTTTAGTTTCTAAGTTCCAGCTCTTAGTAATCTCCACTAATTTATTTTTAGAAATGAATATCCAAGCTTTTCAGCAAAAATTATATTTATATTTAGTTTAAGCGAGACCAAATCTTTTTTTAAAAAAACTATTGTAAATTAAAAAAGTAAAATCGCTAAAATTTATAGTAATTCTACAATTAAAGTCATTCATTAATTTTATTAAAAGACATTTATCTTTCTATTTTTAATTTAAATCACTGGTGGGATATATTGATGAGAGTTATTTATTTTGGGTTTCAAATAGTTTTATTTCATTAAAATTTAAATTATAATTCATAAATAAAAATCTATCGAGTACTATAAAAACAAATTTACAGAAACTAAAAATAAAGTTCTTTTAAAATTTAACCTATCAAAAAATTTTATAAAAAGGAGTAATTATAATAACAGCTTTAATTATTATATGGGCTGCGAGTGGTTGCATAAAGGGCTTATCTAATATAAGAAAACTTATTAAATTGAATAAAAAGATAATATTCTTATAATATTCAGCGACAAACAAACCCAAAATCAATATAGAAAATTTTCTACTTTGATTCATTAAAGCTTCCTTCTCGATATTTTAATTTTCGAAAAATGAAGTTCTCACACAAATAACTATATATAATCTCAATTTATAAAACACTCACTAATTTATAGTATATATTCACCAAATGAAATGCGCATTTTTATATTCTTCGCTAAATAAGCCTATCTATATAGGGTTCAATTCAATAAAATTAAGCTTGATAAGTCAAAAATATGTGAGAAAAATACATAATAAAATATAGATATTCTACTTATAATAGAGGAGAAATTTAATATATAAATTTTTATAGCTGCCAATTCTCACATATTTAACTCCTAAATTTGAGTAAAAAGGGCATATCTCAATTAGCAAAAATTTTCTTTAAAATATTAAAGATAAAGGATGTTATGGAAAAAAATATGTATTCTATTTTTTATTTTTAGGGCACGTATTTGTGATATGGAAATAGTCAAATAATTTACTGCTACTAAATTTGCCAATTTAATTAAGTTAAAAACATTGCTAATTTAGGATATCTGCTTTTACTTATTTCTGATAAATGAGAAACTCAGGAGAGTCTCTTGAAAATTAGGGCTCCTAGTGGTTGTACTTTTTAAAATCGTCATTTTCGTAATGAAACTATTGTAATTAAAAATATTTTAAGTTCTTCTTAGCTATATAACTTAAATCATATATGAGTGAGAAATCATCTTAAATTAAAAAAAAATCTTTTCTTTGTCAAGAATTATACCGCAAATAATAAAAGAAAAGCAGAGATGGCATTTGAGATGTTCGTGTCTGTGAGCTCTGATGTGCTTATCTAAGTTACTTTTCTGAGCGAAGGCTTTGTAGCATAAATAATTAATAATATGCAGTTTAGCGCTGCACACATGAATGGCTTTTCTCTAGAATGGATTCTTAGGTGGTCAAATAGGCTGCCCCACTTCTTGAGAATAAAGTTGCAGCCCCCTACTCTGCAGATGAAGCTCACATACCACCTCTTTCTTTGAGTATTGTAGTGACGTAGCATTTAATAATCCTTAATAGAGGGGATGTTATTCCCATAATAATTTCCACCTCATAATAAAAAGATAGAGAGTTTACTCTGAATAAGAATCTTGGGGATTTCTTTTTCAGGGATCTCATCCGAGTTTAAAATATAGAGCTCGTTATCTGGAGTTAGCTCAAGCTTTCTTCGAATCATTTGCTCCTCTGACAGATTTTAAATAGTTTACAAAATAAAGAATTTTCGAACTCCATCAATCGCATCCCTTTTTCTTGAACCGACTGTCTTAAGAAATCTTGTTTCCAATCTTAAGAATCCAAAGATTGCATATCAGCAGTAGAATTAATAGCTTAAATTAATATAAATAGTGCTCTGGCTTTTTAATTCGAAGAGACTGGATACTTCTTTGAATGATTAGAAGAGGTCTTACATAGCGGAGTGGCTTTAAGTTTGGCAGTTTTATTTATCCATGTCTTGGTCTCTGCTGACTAAGCCAAATTCTCTCAAAGACTAATTATAAATTTATTTTCGCATTTTTATAGACTGGTGTTGGGAGATTAAAAAATGGTCTATTTATATATTTATATGTGTATATGTGTATAGAGAGATCTCTGGAGAGTGTATAAATTTTTGAAACAAAGTTTAGAACTGGTCTCTTATATTTTCTAGCTCAGTTATTTTACGTTTTAAATTCTCGACCTCCTAACCTACGTGCTTATCCTTGGATGATGATTATTAGCTAAAATAAAAATAGCATTCATTAAATTTATTGGTAATAGCTGGAAAAGTGGTTAGCTCTCTTTCCGCAGAAGCAAAAAAAATAAATGCACTCACAAGTGCACTCTGAGGGAGAGATAAGTCTGGAAGTGTCCGAGAAGCAGGGCTTTAATTTATCCAATTTATAATAAATATAGAGTGCTTAAGACTTGTTGTGTCCTTTTCTTGGAATCTGGTGGTAGGAATTACCTCAAATCCGGAAAAAGATTGCCTGTCCTGGGATTAAATTAAATAGTTCATTTTAAAAGAGGGAGATTCTAAATCGAAGAACAGTATTTAAAATATATGTATTCTTTGAAATGCGCAGTCTCTTTCCCAAAGTAAAATTAATTAAAAGTGGGACCATGAGGATGGGAAATATCCCTCAATAAATATATTTAAATCTTTAAAATTAATTTTATTCTAAAAAATAACTTTTAAACATATTGAGCAAAAGATGATAATACTAATTATTATATAAATTAGGTTATGAGTAAATGAAGCAATAGTATAGCTAAGAATTTAATAAAAGAGAATTAAAATAGTTATTAAATTAAAAAGGAATAAAATCGTGATAATGAAGAGTGTCCAATTTGAAAAATCATTACATCGCTTGATTCAGTAGAAAATTTAAGAACTTTACATCCTTTAAACTTTTTGTTGGAGCGCTCAGTACAGAGTTATAATCGAATTAAGTTTAGTTTAGTACGATAAAGATTAGTAAGCGAATCATATCTCCCTGTTGAAGAGTGCTTTTGAGATTAATAAAGATGAAATTCACATTAATTTTTGAATTTCTATAAAATGAGCTCTAGTTTAGGGATTGTTTGAGCTAAATTAACAGTCAGTTTGTTGCCAATGTTTCTTTATTATTTATCCAATCATTGATTTAATAAATTTCTGAACTATATTGGCAGTTGAGTTAAAATAAATAAGAATATAAAAGAGGAAGGTTCATGTTTTACGATAGTGAAATTTTGAGGCACTTGAGGGCTGATTTCTTTTATTCCACATCTCCACATTTTTGGGTTAATCTTGACGACAAGAGAGCTATCTAATTTGAGATTTGGCTGAGAGCTAAAAGGTAAATATATATTTCAAAAATTAAGTTCATTTTAGAATCATTAATTTAAATCATATCGCATTCAGCATCTCTCAAAAAATACATGCCTATTTTATAAAAGACTAAAAAAGCTCTTTGTATTAGGGGACCACTCTCAAGCATTCCTGATATCAAAATGTCTCTCAGAATTATATAAATTTTTGATTTATTAGGAGACGCAGAAAATAGAACTAGGAGGCCACGAAAATTATGTCCTATCAATAAATTATTTGTCATTAATTATCTAAATAAAGGAGGATGAAATCCTGTCTTAATGATTTAATACAAACCTTGATCTTATTTATTAATTGGATTTGGTGTCTTGAAAAACTATTTAACGAGATAATTATTTTTCCAATTTTTATTTTACATTAAAATATAATTTAGAGCAAGGAGAACTATTGTCAGTGCTTAGATATTAAAAAAAAATACCTTATATCTTTTATAATATATTTTAGATCTGTATTTTCTTTGTGTAAGCTGAGATTTGATTCTGTGATAGTGATTTCAGAGTTCATTGTAATTTTTTTCCTTCCATGATTTTGACAAGCTGTTAAAATATAATATCAAATATTTTTTGTGAGCAAAATGTGATGAGAAAAGTGCAAGTTGTGATTAATTTAATAATTAAATGATTTCTACAAGAAAAATCGAGGTATTAATTAAATATTAATTCATTGGTATTACCTATCAAATAAAGCAAATCATATATAAGTAACTAGAATTATTCTCTTAATTTCCATTCTTAAGGCGATATTCATTCACCCTGGCTTATTAATTTTGATGAATATGTTTTTAAATATAATAAATTTCTTTATTTAGTTGCTTCGTAGTAGACTATTCTTCAAATTTTGTTGAAATTAAAAAAGTTTCTTTGTAAAATTAAACTTAATTTACTTATAAAATTATCAATATTTTTTCTTCTATTTAATTCAAAATTTGCATGTGTGATAGAGATAATTTATTTTTTAAATAATTTTATTGAGATGTAAATATTGAATGCTATATTCTTATTTCTTTTGAATTTAATGGATATATAAGAAAGATCTAATCTATAATAATTTAATGGTTTTCACTAAGTCTTTGAAATTTGATTGAATTTTACGCTTTCAATTAAGTTCAATAAATAATTAAGATATATTTTTATTAAGAGTTCGGTCATTTTCTTAATAAGGATTGCTAGATCGAATTAATTAAATAACTAGCATTATTGTGTGATTTGCTTATATTAAGGAGTGCTTAACTTAAAAATTAATAACTCTTCATGACTCAGCCTCACTTGTGAAGTTGGGGAGAGTGCTACTTGCTTTTCTTGGGTTCACTATTCTCACTTTTGACGTTGAATAAATAAATATCTAAACTCAGAAGTCTTTGTTGTCGAAGTGATACTATAACACATTTATAGATATTAGTTATTTGATTAAAATATTTTTATGTAGTAATAAAGTGAGTAACCATCTTCTCCCCTTGTAAATAAATCTATATATCTATAGTTTAATAATTATCCCTTGAGCAGACAATTCCGCATAAATAAATATTTCTTTATGTTTATGCAAAGTTTGCACTTGAGATATGGCTTTTTGTGAGTCTTAATGTGCTTAGTGAGGTTACTCTTTTGAGAGTATTTTTTGCTACAGCCTAAAGAATTAAAATTTATTATATCTTTAAAGAAGGACAGATAAATGGCTTATCACCTAAATGTGCTCTGAGATGGTCGAATAGGTTACCCCATTTCCTCAAAACGAAGTTGCATCCTTCATGTCTGCAAATAAAGTGTACATACCACCGTTGCCTCTCGTGTCTGTAGAATTTTAGCATTTGGAAATCCAAACAGTCGGGGGTGCTACTTTAAATAGTTATTCTTTTGATAGTCAGCAAATTAATTATCATGAGGACTAGATATATTTTTATTTAGAAAGGGCTATTTTTATAAAATTATTACTCGACTTAGGGAATTCAGATTGTGAAATATCCGAGGCTTGGACGATGACTAGTTTTGAGAGAGGACTAAGATTCAGCTTTTTCCTTAACAAATTAAAAATTAATGGCTTTTAATTTAAGAATATTCTAGCAAAGTATTTTTAAGTAAATGAAAACAATTCGTATTCTGAGATTGGAGTACCGTCTGAGTTCTAGACTTCATGTTTATCTAATTTTCTATTTGGGTTTAGAGATCTGGTCGGCATTTAAATAATACCTATACAAACTTATAATTTTTCTTGCTGAGGAATCTGCATCTTCGATATTGGAGAGTTCATCAGCTGATTCGTCATCTTCTCCGAGGCAGTGGGAATGTCCATTAACGCCGTAAAATGAGCCCATGTGAGCATCTTGCTCCGAGTCATCATCTAATCGCTAGTTAATATAATCAATCCTTAGTTTTTATATTAATAATTAATGCAGAATATTTTGTCCTCACTTCTCATTAAATCTACGTCTGAAATATTTAATAATCAAAATATAGCTACAAATTTAAGAAATGATTGAATGTTGAGTCAAATGTGAGCTTGTACCAGGGAAGTAATGAGCTGCTTCCTCAGAGTTGAATTTTAACTAGAGATGCTCCATATTATTATTTTGCCTCATCTTTTCTGCTTCTAAAAAATATACTTAATATATCAATAAATGGTCTTCTTTGTCTTAGAATAAAGACTATTCACCTTAGAATATATGGCTTAATATATTTGCTAAAATATTATACTAAAAAGACATATACATACTAAATAAACTATTTACTTAATAAATATTTTATTTTTGGCCGCATCTTGTAATTTAAAGATAATTATTTTTTCATCTACATTAACATATGCAGCCAGGTTTTCCTATAGGAATATGCTCAGAACTTAAATTAAATAACTAAAGATAAACTTAAATGAGGTTAGCTCTTTCTTATTTGATTCTTGCTTAACTAATTCAACACAAAAAAAGTGAATTCGGAATATTCAATGATTAAAATTGGTGGATTTTGTTAAAATTATTTTATAAAAATAGCAATTTATTTATTTAAAAAAATTTATTATCAACTTATAATCTTTAAAGTCATATAGTTTTAGATTTTGTTAAAATTTGAGGAATTTAAAGGTAATCTCTCTTTCATTGAGCGATCTTGAGTCTGAATTTTCAATGAAATAAAGGGTTATCTATTTAAAAATAAAAAATATGAATTTATAAATATTCTAATAGTTATTCACTAAAATCTTAAATTTTGTTGGCTACATAATTTATAAAACTTAAAACAAATTATTTCTTACTACAAAAGACCCTCTCTAAATTTTAAGTTGATCATTGATTAGTTCCGAACCTTAAATTTTATCTTTGTGAAGGGAGTTAGGCAATAAATCCCAATTTTGCTTAGTAAATGAAACAGGATAAGAAAGAGATTGAGGAGCATTTAATATCTTTAATCAAAAGAAACAAAACTTAATAACAATTTATCTAAGAAGGCAAGGAGAATGCTTTTGTCTGAATTAATTATCCTTGGTAATCTTTGTTTCTCTGCGTTATTTTTTGCTGCTGTGCAATATTATAATTTTGAGCTGATTTACTAAACAGTGCATTCATATCCTCCTTATCATTATATTTGTTTATAATTTAAAATCGATACAAAGAAATTTAATTAATTTATCTCTCGCCCCAGAGATTTAAGGGATATTTAGTTTAAAATGTCTCTGTTCTGAAAGTAATGAAAAATTTTGTTCAAGATCTTGAGCTGCCTCAGTATTTTTGAATTAATGGAGTTGATTATTGCGAATCCCTTGAGGGCAAGATGTATTTTCCACTTGAGGAAATTAAGTAAGTAAATTATTTTTAAATACATTTTAAGTAATTTTAGGCTCCATAGATTTAATACCACACTGCTTAGTCACACTTTAAATTCAAATTGTAATATTTTAAAACAACAATTACCTAAGTAATCATCAAAATCCCTATAGAGAAATTGATATTACAAATTCCATTATACTTATACCTTAAAGTTTATTTATATAGTAAGTAAGATACATTTGAATATCTAATTTCTTCTCCCAATTGTAATAATCATTAAACAATTTAGTGAATTAAAATTATTTTAAATAGAATATAAGGCCATCCCTATATTAATTTTAGACTCAATAATTGGTTTAAAATAGATATTAGTAAAATAAATTAAGCATCTTTTTGAATCCTAATTTTAATTTAAATCGATTTGATTAAAATTTTAATAAATGGGGAATTGAACTTCGGGCAGTTTTAAAATTTTTGTCAAATGAAAACTTTTTTTTTCGATATTAAAAATTTAAATGATTTCTTCTTAATCCATTTGGCCTTATTGGGGATAGATGGGATTTTCTTAAATTTAAAAAACTTTAGAGAACCCTTTAAACTGTTTGCTTATTCTTTACTGGGATCCCAAACAAAAAATTTCAAAATAAAAATTTTAAAAAATTACGCTGAATGAATGGTTAATAATTATTTAAATTACAATTAACTTGCCTAATAATTTATTTTAATTTAAATACTAATTTTAATTTTTTTCCCAAATTTAAATTTCTCAGTAAAAGTAATTGGCTTGCTTGCATTATAGATAATATAGTTAAGAATAAAAGAAATTTATTAAGTAGTAATTTAAGGTAGTTTAAAAAGACAACATTGAATTTTGATGGTAATAAATTCAAATTTGGCTACAAGTAATTTCACCGTCTATTATTGATTGTCATAATTTATTATTCTAATTTATCAGTCTGGTTTGGAACAAATAAAAAATCAATATCTAGGGGGCTAGGACTCCAAACTTTAAATTATAGTCTCTTCTTCCCTTACTTTAATTTATTCCCCCTTTTGGTGCAATAAGGAGAAGTGAGACATTATATCCTTAAATTAATGAAGAAATATTTTGTGATATATCCTCTTTGGAAATCTTAGACTTGCAAATCTTGCAACTAAGAAATGAAGAGTTATGATTTTAAGGTGCTTATTTAGGTTACTCTTTTGTGAAAACTTCTTCTCACAATTTATAACATACAGAAAATTAAATTTAGAGCAGGACATATGAAAGGTTGCTCTTTAGTGTGGATCCTTAAATGGTCATCTAAGTTCGCCCATTTTTTGAGAATGAAATTGCAGCCATTAAATCTGCAAATGAAGTGCGAATACTATTATTGGGAATAATATTTTATAAAAATACCATCGGTCAGTTGTTGAACGATAGAACCTCAGCATTTGATATTTCTGGCATTTCAGGGAGAGATATCTATCGGCAAAAAAAATAAAAGAATAGGCAGGAAACGAAACTTAAGATATGTCTTCAGGCTCTACTATCGTGAGCTTACAGTTTTCTCCAAGAAGGAGTCTAGTCTTAATGATTTAAAAAAAATAGGCTTTATGAAACAAATTTCCAATTCAGGCATTTTAGAATCAGAGTGATCAGTGAGCAAGTCTTTGTTAATAAATCTGTTGGGATCTATTTTATCATTGACTGTCTTTCTGTACTTTTTCTTTTACTTTATGAAAGACTCCTTCCATGACTCCGAGTCATTAGTAGAAGTTTAATAATCAATACCTACAACCTCCTTCGATTTTGCTTAAGAGGTTTCTATAGATGCTTTAAAATAAAAATATATGTTCAGTTGCTTAGTCTTATATGTTAAAATAATAAAGATTAATGTTGCAAGTTTCTCTTGCTAATTCTAAATTAGGGAAACCTTACCCACCAATATAAATACAAAAAAAAAAATTTAAAAAATATAAAAAAATTATCCCAAAAAATTTATATTATTCTTAAAAATGATAGCATAATACAAAAATTTGACTTACAGAATACATAAATCTTAAATTAAAAGAGAGTTCATATTAAATTTAAATTGATATAATCTCACTAAAAAACTTAGGTATATTAATGAAGTAATATAAAGAACATATACAAATTATTAAAATCTTACTTTTTATTTACTTTTGAAGAGCAAGTTTATTTTTATATATTTCGACTAATAAAAAACATTGAACTTTTTCATTATTT
Source organism: Tetmemena sp. SeJ-2015 (assembly GCA_027382625.1). Lineage (NCBI taxonomy): Eukaryota > Ciliophora > Spirotrichea > Sporadotrichida > Oxytrichidae > Tetmemena > Tetmemena sp. SeJ-2015. Next base: position 18,989 of record JAJKFJ010022496.1, read on the forward strand.
TATAATTTAGTGCCATTATTTTTTAAAAAAGTTAATTATAAATATGAGAGAAGGACTTCAAATTCTAACACCCGATTTCAGGATTTGTGTGCTAAATCTATTGGTTATCCAAAGGTTTAAATATAAATAATTACTCATGTAGGTTGAATGTGTTTGAGCTAGAATACACCAAGAAAATAATCAGTAATTTTATTTTGCATAATTAAATTTATCAGTGGATTAAAGTTATTCACCACGATAACTTCATAAACAATTTATGCTAAATTAACTTAAGACTTTGCTTAAAGAAGAGGGAATTAAAAATATTTATGTTCTTTATTATATTGAGAACCACGTAAATTTGATTAATTTCGGTGTTATCAAATCCTATTTAAGAATGAGAGAACCCTCTCAAAAGTATTCAAATATTTATAGTTGAACTAAAATTTTCATTTTAAAAGCTCAATAACTATATCAATTTATTTTACAAAATAACCTTCACCTTATTTTTAATGATTTAGTTTTGGATGTAAACAAGATTCCAAATTTTTTCACATAAAAACTATAAATTATCATATTTTTGAAAGGATTAAAGATGAATATTTATATGTATTTGAATATTCTTCTTCTCTAATTTTAAAATGTGAAATATATAGGCATGATTTATACATATTTGTATTTTGAATTGCCTTATATATTTTAAAAAACAGCAATACTAAACTGCTTTAATTATCAACTCCGTTTATTGAGTCCTTGAAACCAAAAGTCGAGTTGCAATTGATATTTAGAGATTGAGAACTGTATTGAGCTATTTCAGAGAAGGTTTGTAAGCTCTTTATACCACACATCTTTCTTTCTTGGCATGCCTCTCTCAACTTTCTAAATTAAGATATATTTTTAATTAATTATTATAGATCCAACTTTGAAGTTGGATAAGTTTCCTATTACGATGATGAATAAGTAATGTAATTATTAATTTTATTTTAGCTTATGAGAGTTGAGGAGGGCTCCCACCAAATGAAATATTTTTGGTTGTAATTATTGCAGTGCTTATCATCACGAATGACACAAATTATGTTAATGTTATTTTTGAATCAAGAAATCAATATTTAATTATATCCCAAAATATCAACTGATTATCTATTCTTTCACCTTTTGCCTATTCATTTACGCTTTTGGAGATTTATTTGATTGAGGAAAATCCAAAATTTGGAGAGAAAACTTATTAATTCGCTGCTTTATACTACTCAGCTATACTGAGAATCAGGAAGACACTCAATGTATGTTAGAAACAATAATTAATTAGAGTTAGGCAGATTATAAACATGCAAATTTAATACAGTTAAATATGAGAAGAGCAATTCAGAATTTAAAGTCTCAAGACAGCTTTTATACTGAACAAAAATCATATAGCCAAAATGACGAGTATATTTTTATTTTTACGGAAGAAGAGAGAGAGAGTATTTAGAGATCTAAGAATTTATTTGGGAATTAAAGCTAGATTCAAAATTTAGGATTTGAATCCCCCTCTTATAATATAGAAAGGGCTGGGCAGGTATTCGCTTATTAGAATGTTCCATAATATAGGATGAATATGAATAGTTGATCGCGGATAGTCAGAAGCTAATGAAGATAGAGTTCAAGGGAAAAGTGATATATATTAAATTCTTGATAGTTTTAATGCATTATGTTTTTAATTTTAATGGAGTAGCCAGAAATTTCCAGATCAGTGTTAAGATTATGAAGAACATCGGCCCCCGACTTAGTTTTAGGTTTTGTGTCTGCGCTTTGAGTAGTTGGGGTTTAGGGTTTAGATTTTACTCCTTTTGAATATTTTGGTGGGTGAGGTTTTCCTTGCGTTTTATGTTAATCTTGTTGTTAATGATGTTCAAAAGTACGCAAATCCAAGCATTCTTTTGATTCTCTTTGAGTTTTCCTTCGAATATGGGTCTCTGTTGATCAGGAAGGACACCCTTTTTTACTGTGGACACTTGCCTCCTTCCCAAGGGCACTTTCGAGTTTTAGAGGTTGAGCTCGTTGTAGTTGTTGATGTGGTTGTGGTAGTTGTCGATGTAGTTGTTGTAGTAGACATTTAAATTAGATTAATTTCAAAATTAAAGCTGAATATATTATGAATCAACCAACAAGGAGCCAAAAACAATGTATTTCTAACAAATAACAACCAACGATCATCTATTCTTATCCTTCCTATAATTTATTTTTGAATTTTAAGTACTTAATTTAAGTAAAATGTAAATGTTGTTATTGTAATAGGTGATAGGTATAGTATTTGAATAATTGCTCCGCATAATTTAAAAAGCATAAAGTAAATAGTTTGTTGTAAAATTTGGTATTGACTCGAGTGAATATATATTTACAGGAAGGCTTTAATATTTTGCCTTTTCTCAATAAAAATCACATCCTCTGCCTCTAGCCATTTAAGGTTACTTACTCGAGCTTAGAAAGTATATTTAAAAATATTTGTAATGAGCAATTACATAAAAAAAAAATTGAAAGGTTCTAAATTTCAAAGCTGGGAAAGTATTGAAGCTAAGGGCTTTCATTAGGTGGTAGAGTGTGAATTGAGGTAGAAATCATTTTATTGATTCTACGAAGATTCTTGGGAGTCCAAAGCAAAAATAATGCCCGAGCTCTCTAACATTTGGAGTTCCTCAGGCACTGAACAACCATTAAATTTTCTTACAAATATTAGGGAATCAATAAATCTAATCATTTCATTTTTAATGGGGAAAAAAATATTTTTTGTACATATATTTGCTTTGAAAATCATATGAATAGTCAAAATTTAATTCTGGAAAGTTTTCTTTAAGTATTTTCTTTCTAAATTGAGGTTTCATTTTTCTTGATAAAAGAATAGCATCACTTAAATGGGGATAATGAAGTATACTTTATTTAAATAAAAATAAATGAGTTATTTTTTAAAAACACCCATCATGATTAATTTGGTAATGGCGCAGAATTAGATAAATTTAAATTTAATTTTTCTTCCTAGAATCCTATTTCTTGAGAAGAATTACTTGCACTCGTTGCACTTAAATTAAACAGTATTATAAAACAATCTTGAGGTAGGCTTTGTTCTGATGGATTCGAAGATGCTTCTCAAGATTGCTCTTTTGTGTAAACTTCTTATCACATTTATCAACTGGGCAGGCGAAAGGCCTCTCGTCCATATGAGCTCGCAAGTGGTCAAATAGATTGTTCCATTTCTTAAAATTCATTTGACAATCACAAATTATTTAATCATGGTATTCGCAGATGAATTGGGAAGACCACCGCTTTGAATCCTCGTTATACACTTTCACATATATGAAAGTCTTTAGGGATGGTACGTAGGTCAAAAATATTTTTAATTCTGTTTTTATTAGGTGTATTGAGGAATTTGCATTCTATCAATCTTACTTATTTAATAGCATTTATTTGCAATTTTGAACATAAAGTGTTTAAAATAACACTAATGGTTAATCATAGATTATTATCCAATTTTATTTTAATCTCAGGGCCTCTTTCGAAAACAATTTTTTAGCTGTCCAAAATCTATAGCCGCTTTCTAATTTTCTACTCCAGTTAGGGATCAGATAGGTAAATAAACTGTATTTGTTGATAGGGAAGAATCTTGCTACCTCAAAATATTTGGGTCTGAGAGGGGAAGAGTCACCCGCTTCGAAAAATCATTTTGGCCGAGTTGATCCAGCGTACAGTCTAAGCGCTTTATCTAATCAGAAAAGTTTAATTTGAAATATTTAATTAATTTTTTAGTAAGTCCATTTTGAGGCAGCCGTTGGTCAAAGAGAGTGAGTCAGGAGATTTACTGCTCATTATTTAATTCCTATAAAAATTTACTCACAGTGGAGGCAGTATATATATTTGATAACTTTTTCGGAATAAAACCTAATAAGATTAAAAAATACTAATTTACACACCAAAAATGATTTAAAACATAATATATTAATCTTTTAATAGAGCATTATTTTTAGTTAATGTCTAATTGGATGTTAGCCAAGCTGGGCTTGGGAGCGAAACTGCACATACCAAAGTTATTTCTGGTGTGGCACAAACATTCTACCTGCAAGTCATCTGTAGAAGTGAAGGAAATTTAATTCAGAAAAAAATATGTTTAAAAATTAAAAATAAATAATGCCCTCTTTCTAGACATCATATTTTAGTTAATATAAATAGTTATAAAGAGCATAGTGGTTGATTCAAAATATTAATATCATCGACATACTTTAAATTATAATATTGTAAGTAATAATTTGTGAAGGCGTCCCTCTTTACTAGCGGCGAAGTGATAACTAAGTTTTGCTGAGCGTTCTAAGTAGTTGCGGAATTGGGGAGTTGGTACTTCGCATCTTGCAGAGGAAGCTAAAATAAATATTACTATTAGAATGAAGCTGGTTGGTGGGGAGGTAAGTGGGTTGGTGAGGAATTACCTAATAATTTGAGATCTGATTCTGAGGGAAAATTTGCACTTGCTGAATCTGAGAGGGTGGTTGGCACATTTGAATTTGACTTGGGTTGAAGTAGTTAGGCTGCGCGAGCACTTTGGGCTGCTGCACCTAGGGAAGGAAATAGTTTTGTTGGGGGACGACGTAATAGGCGTTTGGTTATTGGATCTGTTGTGGCTGGTACATGGCAAGCTGTCTAAGAAATTTATTAGATTTTATTCACAAATTAAAAATAATATTTGATATTTTATTTTTATTGATGAGAGCAATATATTAATCTCAAAATTAATGTTCCGACAAATGCTTAATGATATTTTTAAAGCCCAAATTTGATGAGATTTTTTCTTCATCAATAAATTGTCTATAAAATATAACATAAATGCTTTTTGCCTACAATTATGATATGTAATTCATTATTTTAATTTATAAAAGCCATATTTAATTTTAATAATAAATCTTTCTAAAATTCAAGTAAGGCAAATGATGAAATCATAATTTAAAATATGCAAATATGCACAGAGAATTTCAGTGTGGAAATTGTTTTGTATATAGTCTCATTATAAAAAACACGAAGCAAATATGAATAAAAAATAAATATTAATTTCATAAATATAAAAGAGTTAATAATCAAAATCATAGTTTTTTTATTTAAATAAAAAAACTAACCTTAATAACTAAATATTTTATCTGTGCATATACAACTTGAAAAACTTATATTTTCAAATTCTTAAATTTTAACTCATTCTGCTGACATCATTTTTAACATATTGAAATGAAAATATAAGCCTAGAATCGAATTCGAAAATTTAAAATATATTATAATTCCGTAACCACATTATGTAACTTAATATTGCTTGTATCTCGAAAATTTAACTGTGATTCTGGTAGACCACTTGATATAAATATTAAATTTAATGTTTCCATAATTTTAAAGCCATACTCTAAGCGTTAAACGCGAGGAATCTCCTCTTGCTGCCTAGTAACTGCCGATCAATAAAAATTCACAAACATGCAATGCTTGGTCTAGTATTATTTCAGAAAGCTTATAGGATAGTAAAATTACACACTAATTTATTGACAACTAAGAAAAAACTATTATACTTTCAGCCTCCATTTTTCAAAATTTTTGAGTTTGCTTCTGTAAAGCCTGGAGGACGAACCTTTTTTTAAAATATGGTTTAAACCTTATTACTGTAACAATCTTTGTCTGGCGAGTATAGTTAGAAAATATTCACAAAAAAGGTAGTTTTACTGATTTATTAAGTCCCATAATTTTAGAGAACTTTCTCAGCAAACAATCCAAATTATAGATTGTTTTGAAGATATTTTTAAAGTTTAGTAAAAATACTAAAAAAAGAGACTACTTAATGCAAACACTGGCTTCCTAGCCTGTAGAGTAAAATCGGTGCTGAATATATGATTAATTTAAATTTATTTACATCTAAATTATTTAAAATCCATGTAAAAATAGATATATTGTGACGAATAAGGAAGGGCATCCATCTCACAAATGCAATAGAATCATATTTTATTTTATATTTCTTTAAAGGGGAAAAAATCTAGCTTCTATATCAAATTTCATATAGATTAATTGCCTTTTAATGTAATTTGTAGATCTAGAAAACTTTAACTTTTTTAACTATCTAATTTTATCAGGCAAAAGAGAACACATTAACTTTTTATTATTTTTTTTATTTTTTTAAAAAATCTTTTATTAAAAGCATTTTAAACATTACTAGCACTTATGCATAGTCTCAGAATCCAAGTTTGTCATTCTTAAATTAAAATGTATTATTCTCCTTGGACTTGGAAAAGAGAACCATAGAATCCTCAAAAAACCAAGTCTGGGCAAGTGAACTTACGAACTCTAACTAAACAGCAACTGAGTTCAGCAGTGAACAAAATACACCTCCAAACATTAAATCACCCCAGAATAAGTCATTCAACTTTCAAGAAGACGATTTATAAGTTTTTAAGACTCAAGGTGCCAATCTAAGTACTTTTAAATTCTTTTATATCAGGTTCCTCCACTTAAACTAAATAGAGTTAATTGTAATTTTTATATAAAAAAATTAATTAGAATAGCATGCTCCTAAAACATCCGAAAAAGTATGCTCTATTCGGTAACTCCCATTTTAAACTGTGCAAGGGCCGACTATCTGTGATATAAATGTTCATACCCGCTCAAAACCTTTGAGTCTATAATAAATAGAATCTGAGTCTCACAATTTTTATATTAAAAACTGTACCACTCCAAGAAAAGAAATGATATTTTAAGAACTTCACAACTCATCTCTTTCTAACTTTATAAAAAAAAATATAAAAAATATTGAAATATTTTTTCATTAAATGATGAGAGGAAAAATTTATGATTTGCAATGTAAAGTCTAAATTTTTTAATAACCATTTGGAGTTTGTTCCAAAATATTTTATAATGAAAAATATTTCCAATCTCTGCTAATTAAATTCTTTGAATTTAATCCAATAATTCATCAGGAATAGTTGCTATTTGATTCTTTGATTATAAAAATATGTCTATATATAGCTTTAATTTACCCTAGAAATAATTTAAAACTAGTAGGTATACCTTCCAACTTCAGATATAAGTTAAGCATATAATACTAATATAGGATAATTTATAATTTTAATAGCATAAAACAATATTTGTGGCTTAAAACTTCTAAAAACTTCGAAAATCCAGAGCCCAATATTAACTAAATTTCTTTATTCCGTATTCTATTCTCTATTTATATAAAATTTGTTTATCAAAAAAGGAAGTTATTTCGCATTTAATCTTACTAATAATTTCAACTTCTCAAATTAATCAAATAAGGAGGTTAAAAAAATATATGATTGTAATTTTATGAAACTTACTTAAAGTTATCTATTTGTAAGTTAAAAATAAAATTTATTTCTTAGATAAGAAAAAATGAAAATTTGGCGATATAAATAATCTTTTAAGGATATTTTTGTTTGATGAATTCAAATAAAATTAATTAACTAACTTACAAAAAAATGTAAACATTAATTTTATAGGAGATCAGAAATGAAAGAACAAATATGATAATCAGCTCTTAGGCTCCCTTTACTTCCAATAAAATCACCTAATTAGAATCCTTGATAAAATTTATTATATTATTAAAAATAAAATAAAAGCATTACATTCAGAAACTTCCGAGGATTTCGGATTCAAGAACGACAATATTAATAAAGGTTAAATTATAATGTAAAATAAGAAATTTGATTATTTATGAAAACTTTAATAAATTAAATCCACTTCACGGAACCACAACTTGATCAATGATACTTCAAAAATTATCTTTTTCCTTTTGAACTTTTTATTTGAGAAACTACTAAATTCAATAAAAATGTTTTAAAATTGTTTTCTCTCTCTCTCTCGAATTGTGTATCATTACCTTGTGCCATTTCAACTTCCACCAATTAGTCTCATTTAGTTTAAACATGATTTAATCGTGATTTTAATAAATTTTAAGTTATAGAATTTAAGTGACTGACGATAATTCGAAGAATTTTGGGATTCTAAAGAATGGCTTTAATGAACCTGATTTGATCTGTTTTCTGGGCTTAGAATTAAGTACAAAACTTAAATTTTATTCCAAATAAAGCTTTAAGAAGATAAGTCTAAAATTAAAATAATTGTAATTAATTATCATTATATTCTAAAATTCAATATAAAAAAAAATTATATTTAATTTTAGTCTCCTTTTATTAAATGTAATTAAAAACTGGAGATCATAGACGGCTCAGAAATAGATGCTGAAACTGTTCGAGGGATGAGCGTTCCTTCTTTGAAAACATTCAAGTACATTAAATATTATACGTTCATCCCCGATTTTTCAAAAACTTTTGAGTTTCCTTCTGTAAGGCCTGGACGAACGAGGACGAAGAACTTGCCATCTGGGTTAGAACTTGGTACTGTAAGCGCTCCTTGTGACCGAGTATTGCTAGAATAATGTCAAAAAAGGTAATTTTACTTTATTAAATCCCACAATTGTAGGGAAATTTATTGATTTGAACACGCCAATCATGGATGGGTTTGAAGCCACTTCTCTAAAGTTCAGTAAATAGACGAAAAACAGTGGCTACTTACTGGACAAGCTTGTTTCCTAGCCAGTAGTCAAAAATTGTGGTTGAACGGATAATACTACAAAAACCAAAGCCTGAAACACAACTAAGTATTATTTTTAAATTATACTCTTGATCTTTTTATTAAAGTGTTTGTGTGTGAATTTCCCAATTGTTTCAGGGTCTTAAAGAAGTGGCATAACTTATTCGACCACCTTCGGTCTCATAATTAAGAAAAATCCTTTTAGTGCCCTGTCCTCGGCTGCCAAAAATCATTTTGCCAAAAAAGCAACTTGAAAAAGCACATGAAAATTCACAAGAACTACTACCTTAATTTATAATTATAATCTTATATCTTTATTAATTGCTCAAAATGCTAATGTACTTATACAAAAGCAAAGATTTAAGACCACTTTGAGAATTGTAAAAGAATTTCGAATGAAGATTTTTAAGGAAATCAAGAAGCTTAGTAAAAAGAATAATCTATATGAAAAAGAAAGAAGAAAATAGATACCAATTATAGTCAGAATTTAATACATAATAAACTACAAAATTTCTTAATTTAGCCATTTTAATCATTATTAAAAGTAACTACTAATTTAATTATTCTAATTAATAATAAATTTAAATAAGATTAGCTAAAATATAGACAAAATACGCATTCAATTAAACTTTAATGATGGCTACGAAGGACGTTTATTGAAAAAATTAAAGCGAAAAATATCAACTTTTAAGAAAATTATAATTAAATTTTTTAATATGGGTTTTCTAAATTGAGTATAGGATAAAGAAATTTTTTTAGAGAGTAGACCTCCTTGTAAAAGTATCAAAAGAGTTTTCAGAGCTAGAAAAAAACGTAGAAATTTAAATCTATAATCAGCATTTAAATTTTATAGTTTAAATATCGCTTAAATATCTGGATGATAATACACAAGCTTTTTTAATTGATGGAGAAATAGTTATTTTCATTTAAAAATATGTAATTCGAAAAAATTTTTCTTATAATTCATAGAACAATCTTTGGTATCAAATCACACAATGCAAGAAAGAATAAATTACACCTCATAATCACTTAAAATGTTAAAGGTTGAAAAACTTCACATAACTTATAATAATTATTTCTTCACTTTCAAATTACTTAATCAGTCTGAAGAATATGAATAATCTAAAAATCAGTAATAGTCAGGTTAATTCAAATATCATCATCCTTTTCGATAAATACTTCGATCTATCTGATAATCTAACTATAAATATTTAGGGAAAGCATCATGTCTAATAATTTGAGTTCTGATATAAAATATCTTCTCAAATTCGATGATTCAATAAAAGAACATAAAATATTTTGTTATATTTTATATTCGAATTTTATTTTGGGATCATCCTGAAATTTTTAATAGGATAAATCTGAAATTTAAAAATAGGCTTCTTTATTGGAAAATATAAATTTTATAACAAATATTACTTACTAATTTAAGTTTATTTAGATGATACTAAAAGTAGATTTTAAAAAATTATTAAGAATTAACAGTAGGGGAATTTAAATGAAATATTTAGCACCATTAAGAAACTCATTCAGTAGATAAATAGCAGTGGTAATTATAACTTTCAGTAAGAAAAAAGAAAGAAAAAATATGAGAAATGGATATTTCGCTTTATTAAAACCATTCGCTTATTCATTAACTTTCTGTTTTAATAATTTACAGACCCAAATATCACCCCTATGCATGCACTAGAACTAAAAAATATTTTTTAAATAAGTATGCTTTTAATTTATTTAAATTTATTTTAAATATCATGCAAAGAAAAAAGGATTTCTGCTAAACATAGTTTGAGGAATAGCTAATTGATTTCCATAAACTAAATTTTTGGATTACTCTGAAAATTATGGTTTGAAGCAAAGATTTTTTAATACTTACTTTGCTTTCTTTTAGCTTGGGTACATTTGGAGGGTGGTAGGTGTGCCTTGGATTAAAAGAAAGAAAAAATTATTGATTCGAAAAGATGGTAGAAAAAACCTCTATTTCTAAGATTTTAACTTTAAAACAGGTAATAATCACTAATGTCTATATTTAAACTTTTGTTATTATTAACCACTTTAGTATTATTACTTTCTGTTTTATAGTATTAATAGCTGAGTTTTAAAATGGTCCTCTTTAATAATTTTCAATTCCCATACTGCTAGCTCTTAGCTTTTAATAAGTTTTAACAAAATCAAAAATCATGTGTTGATAATTAATAAAATTATTTATATATTTTAATTATGAGTAGTGATTTTAATTTTGCTTAATGTTTAATTGGATGTTAGCCAAGCTTGGCTTGGGAGCGAAACCGCACATACCAAAGTTATTTCTGGTGTGGCACAAACATTCTACCTGCAAGTCATCTGTAGAAGTGAAGCAAATTAATTTTATAAATTAAATAAATATATCTTTTAGAAAAATATCGTAAAAGAAATGAATTAAGGATGTAAATTAAAAAATTACAAAAGTTTATATGCCCTTTATATAAAGAAGAAACTTTTATCGAAATAAGACAATAGAAACATTTTTTTGTTATAATAATTTTTATTTAAAGCACAGAGGTTGCTGTAAAATGCTTTTATAAATAAATTTACATTATTTGAAGTTATAATTTGTGAAGGCGTCTCTCTTTACTGGCGGCGAAGTGATAACTAAGTTTTGCTGAGCATTCTAAGTAGTTGCGGAATTGAGGAGTTGGTACTTCGCATCTTGCAGAGGAAGCTAAAATAAATATTACTATTAGAATGAAGCTGGTTGGTTGGGAGGTAAGTGGGTTGGTGAGGAATTACCTAATAATTTGAGATCTAATTCTGAGGGAAAATTTGCACTTGCTGAATCTGAGAGGGTGGCTGGCACATTTGAATTTGGATTGGGTTGAAGTAGTTAGGCTGCGCGAGCACTTTGGGCTGCTGCACCTAGGGAAGGAAATAGTTTTGTTGGGGGACGACGTAATAGGCGTTTGGTTATTGGATCTGTTGTTGCTGGTACATGGCAAGCTGTCTAAGAAATTTATTAGATTTTATTCCCAAATTAAAAATAATATTTTCATATTTTATTTTTATTGATGAGAGCAATATATTAATCTCAAAATTAATGTTCCTACAAATGCTTAATGATATTTTTAAAGCCCAAATTTGATGAGATTTTTTCTTCATCAATAAATGAGGATTATAGAATAAAGTCTCAAATTTTTATTTTACGTTTATATGTCAAATTAAAAACACTTATATCGTCCATTTATTTTCATAGGATAGCATTATTTTAAATGATCGAGGGCATATTAAAAGTAAAAGATGGGATCAAAATATAAAATATTTTAATGCATCGGAAAACTTTGTTATGAAATCATTTATATTTAAATTTAGAGCTAATACATTGTAGCCCATTAAAAGACTTTTTTAATTTTATAATAGAGGAAAATAACTCTAAATAATATTTAAAGAAAAGTTAAAAGTTTCAATTTAGATTTATTACCCATTTTAATTAAAAATAACCTTTTGTCCATACAAACAGAGGTGTATACCTTATATATATATATACATCGCCGTATGACAGACTATTGAATCACGAGGAGTTTCAATAAATAAGATATAACCGAAATTAAGTAAAAAAATTATTGTGATTTTCAGTTACTATGCTATCGTAACATATTAGGCTTGTATTAGGCTCATATCTAGAAAGTTAAATTGCAAAGCAGGATAATTTATAGATAATAAAATAATTATATGTTTCATTAAATTCAAAGCCAAACTACTAGCATTAAACGCCGAGAAGCAACTAGTGCTACCTAGCTAATGTTGATCAACAAAATTCTTCAATCATGCAATGCTTACTCCTGCATTAAAGCTAAAAATTAAATGAATGAATAATATTCATTCTCAAAAGGAAAATATAACATTTAATTTAATCTGGTTTAATAAAAAATTAAAAATAGTAACTACAGAAATAAAAAAAAACTGCCACTATATTGAAGAGTGGAGATTTTGGTGGTTCGTTTGTGGTTGCAGAATATTAATTTTTAAGCTAGGAAAACAGTTGTATTTTTGATTGGAAAAGCCATATATAATACACTTTAATTATGTGACTTTTAATTTTGCAATTCTATATTGACGATATAATCAAAAGTAATTTTTAACATGCGATTTTGCTATAGAAATAATAAGCACTTGAATATTATTGGGAAAAATGTCTAAATAACCCTCTTCTTAATTTTGACATGCTTCAACTTTTATTAATTCTATTTAAGCATTACTAGTACTTCCCACAAAATCCAAGTTTCTCATTCTTAAATAAAAAGATATACAAATTATTCGCATTAGAGGAGTTTAAGCGAGAAAGAACATCCTCATAAATAGGAGTCGGAGTAAATGAACTAACAAAGCTAACAGCGACTGACTTGAGCGAAGAATAAACTACCCCACGGAACAAAATATCACACAAGAGTCAGACACAATGCTTCCTAAAAGACTTTTTTAATTATTAAAGACTCAATGTGCTTATCTTAGTCATTTAATATTTTATCAGGTTCCTCCTCGTAAACAAAACACTAAATACAAATAAATACTATTATACTTTAATAGCTTAGATTGGCATTAAACAATCAGAAAAAGTCTGCTCTATTCGGTATATCCAATTTTCCACTGTGCAGGTACCATCCATATCTAAATTAGATACCAACTCATAAGCTTAGAGTTTATAATAGGACGTATCCGATACTCAAAATTTAATTTAATTGTGCCACGTCAAGAACCGAAATGATATCTCAAGATCTTCATGAGCAACCTCTCTCAAACTATAAAAATAAATCAATATTTCCATTTTAAAGTTTTTAAAAAGTCATTACAATTACATGATTATAGTATTATTATATGTTCAGCCCCGATTTTACACTACTGTCTATGAAGACAGCTTTTTTAGTAAGTAGCCACTGGTTTTCGTATTTTTACTGAACTTTAGAGAAGTTGCTTAAAATCCATCCATGATTGGCATGTTGGTCGTCAAGAACGTTCCCGAGAATGCAGGGATTAAATAAATATTTGAAATTACCTTTTTTTCCTACAATTTTTCAAGGAATACTCGGCCAACAAGGAGCCCTTACAGTACCAAGTCTTAACACAGATGACATGAGCTTCTTCCTCGTTCGTCCAGGCTTTACAGAAGTAAACTAAAAAAATTTTATAAATCGAGGCTGAAGGTATAATATTGCTTGTTCATATCAAAGTCAAGGATGAGTCGAATTGATTAATTCAGATAAGTTAAATTGCAGAGTGATTATCAAAGATTGCCTCTACAAAGAATATCTTATTAAATAAATAATAAAAATCTGAGTTCCCTCTTAAGATATCTTCACCTTTCGTCCTAAAATAGAGATAATATGCTCACAATTTACCTAACTTTAAGCATTTAATTCTTTTATAGAATTTTTTTATCTGTAATTTTTGTAAATAAAAGATATAAATGTCTTAATACTGTTCACTCTATCATTTTTAATAGAAACCTAAAATTTCATCTCTTTTCTCTTTTAAAACAAATTTATAAAGTTATTCTTTAAAAATAAATTTATGAGCGATAATCCAGAACTTGTTTATTGTTTAAATAAATTAAGAGTATCGCTTCTATTTAATTCAAGAAATAATTTTAAACTAGTAGTTGTTCATTCCAATTTCAGAAATAAGAGAGGCATAACAATTGGATATTTTATAATTTTATTAGTGCATAGAGCAAGATTTTTGGCATAAAACTTCTAAATTCTTCAAATATATAGAATCCAATACTAACTAAACTTTGGTCCTTTATCTTTTCCATTTTCTCTTATAATTACATTAGTTTATAAAATAAGGAAGCTTCTTCGCATTTAGGATTCACAATATAGATAGGAATTTAATGAAAAATAGAAGAATGAGAGAAAGAGATTAATAAAAGTCCTTCCAGATTTAGTAATTATAGTTTTCTCCTTTAATCTGATTATTTTTACTATTAGTTTAATTTGAATTTGGTAATGGAGGTTTTCACCATAGCCGGCTTTATATTTATGCGGGACCTTCCACCATCTCGGCTTACCTATTCTTGACAGATTTATCTACTTTTCCATATGCTGATTAGATACTATAGTTTGTTTAGTATGAGTTCTATCAATGATTTTCGCAATGATTAAAGCACTTCATGATCAGCTCAGATATATCCTATAAGGGAGTTATTATATATTCCGTTAATTATTTTAAATTATGAAATTGTGAGATTCGAACCCTAGGATGTATATTCAAATCCCAAGTCGCTACCAGTTTATCATCAGGACTCCTCCAGTCACCTTCTTTAACTCTTCATTTTATAGTTCTTAACCTCGATTTTCTTTAGATTCTGAGGTATAATTCCAATTTTTCAAAGTAATCAATTAAGGATATGTAAAATACAATATTTTAAAGCAAAAGATTTTAAAAGAATTAGGTTAGAAATATAAATTAAGTTATATAATTTCCTGTTATTTTGAGAAGGAAGTAGGATAGGTTGTAAAAAAGATTTAATTTTATTTAATGTTAATAAATTTATGAGGAGAGAATTATAACTACGAATACGATCATCAGCGAGTAAAGTCCTTATCCTTCGGATTAAATCATAGAAATAAATTGTTAGATAATTATATAATTAAATTAAATATAAGATGAAAGCATTACAATCGGATGTTGCTGTGGATTTTGGATTTAAGAAAGCTAATATAGTTAAAATAATCACTTAAAATTGTAAATTGCTTAAATCAAAATGTATAACTGTACAAAAATATAGCAAATTAAATTATTTATTATCCTCTCAACTTAAATATGCTCAATGATACTTAATAAAAAAATACAGTGCGTACTTTTCACACTTAAGCATAATTTATTAGAGATTAAAATAGCAATCTTCGTTTTTTTCTTAACTTAACTTTGTTGTGTGTCTCAAAATTATCCAAAAACTGAAGGGGCAATGAATCCTTAACGAATGTTTTGAGATGGTGTATCTTATATATCTTAATATAATTAAATTAAATATATATATATATATATATATTCATTAAACTTTCTTATAAATCCTCATTATAAAATCTAAAGAATCGTCGATTGCTCAGAAAAAGTTTAGAGTCTATAGCAGGGCTTCAATAAAACTGATGTGAGATACTTATTGGGACTAGATTCTGACGCTAAACTCAAATTATAAGTTAAAAATATAGATTAAAGCAAAGATATGTATCATTTAATAAAACATATGAAAATTTTGAAGAGTCAATTGTAGAGTATTTGTGATAGTTCTTTTCCATCATAGTTTTTATATTAACTTAATATTATTTTAGTAAGTTTTTTCGATTAATTGCAGATAAATTTAGTTTAGTCTCGAATTAAAAAAGTTATGAATTTATTATTTTATTATCAATTTTAGCAAATTACCTTTAATCAAAACTTACTAAATATAATTAAAATTTATTAGCTTAATTTTTTAAGGAGAAATTTATTTCTGAATAATTATTTAAGTTAAAAACTGGAGATGATAGATGGCTCAGAGATTGACTCTGATATGGTACACGGGATACAAATGCCTACTTTGAGAACTTTCAAATATATTAGATATTGCAAGATGCAAAGCATGAAGCAAAACTAACTCTTCTTATAATTGCTTCAACTTTTTATTTTAGTCTTCATTTG
The DNA here is from genome assembly GCA_027382625.1 of Tetmemena sp. SeJ-2015. NCBI lineage: Eukaryota > Ciliophora > Spirotrichea > Sporadotrichida > Oxytrichidae > Tetmemena > Tetmemena sp. SeJ-2015. The sequence continues at coordinate 35,213 of JAJKFJ010022496.1, forward strand.
CGAATTCTAAAATTGTTTTAGAATCTTTAGGAAGTGGCATAACTTATTTGACCACCTTAGATCTCATAATCAAGAAAAATCCTTTTCATGCCCGACAATAAATTGTAGCAAATCATTTTGCTAGAAAAGCAATTTAAAAAAGCACATGAAGATTCACAAGAGCTACTACCTTAATTTGAGATTATAATATATTGTTCTGAATTAATTGCTCAAAATGCCAATCTACATACACTAAAGCTAAGATTCACGACCATTTTGAGAACTGTAGAGGGAATTTAGAATGAGAATCTTGGGGAATTCCTATCTCTTATGCTTATAAGAAAATGGGGGAAGATATGGAAGATCGCAGATGACTAAATCTTGTTTTATACTCTTTTAAAAATAAGACAATAAATCTCTATCAATGATGATTTTTTGGATAGTTTAATATTCTTAATTCTTAAGTTTTTGCTTTATTTTTATTAATGTTTATATTTATCAGATAATATTATTTCCTTATAAATGAGGTAGTATTAAAAACTTAGACAATTGCATAAGTGTAAGTCAATAAGAGTAGAAATAATTTTTATGATATTTAAATAAAGTTTATGAATAATTAAAAAAATGAAGTGAATCGACTTTTTCAATTCTCCCCATAATTTTTTAATCTCATTTGAGGAATAAAAACTCAACTTTCGTTTCAAGATACTACACTTAACTAAGCTCTAATTTGGATTTCTTTTATAAAGAGGAATTATTAAGGCCTAAATAGACTTTTATAAAGATTTTTAAAAGTGATTAAGTGTTGGGCAACTCAATTCCCTCAAATAGAAAATTTGAAGAATAGAATCTATAACTTCTCACTTTAACAAACTTCAATGCTTATTAAAATCACATCTAAGCAAGAATAAAATATAACTTAGCAATTAAACTACTTTGGTTGAGTAATCTATCCACACACTAATTATAATAAACTTTTCTTCACTTTAAAAATATCCAATCAGTCTCAAGCTAATGAATTCTAATAGAATTTATTAGTCTCTTTAATTATCGATGATCCGATATTTTACTATCAAGATGGGATTAATTCAATTTATTAAAAAATTTCTTACTTTAAAGTTTTTGTTGAAAATTAATTTAGATTTATAATGTTAAATTAAAGTAAACTTCTCATTTTTTACCTTGAATAAAAGAAGTCAACTTTTAAATTATGATTTGTTTTTATACATAGAGTAAATATTTACTTATGATATCTTAGTTTTAGGGTATAATTAATTTTGCTTTAGTATTTCCTTATAGTTTTCCTTGTTGGAAAAAATTATAAATATTTTATTTGCACTCATTCTATCATATGCCATTTAAGGTTCATAAAAAAATATCTAGAAATTTAAAAAATGTAAAACAATAGATAATTCATTTTATAAATGAATAAATTTGAGCTCAAAATAATATTTAAATTTTTATTTAACTAAATAAAGTAAATTCAAAAACAAAAGTCTCAAAAAATATATCTAACGCTCTCTTGTTTTATTTATGACAACCTTTTTAGACATATTTTATATAATTGCAATTTTATTTTTAATATAAAAGGAGTTTATCAGAATGGTAGAAAACATAAAATTTAACTAAATTATTTCACATATCTGTGATGGGGAGAGTATACCCTCGCTCTTCTAGCCAGGTAAGCAATTCAGTATAAATTTTGTAGATCCATTTTTTTCTCGATACAAAATAATAAAAAATCACCCTTTAATGCTGTACTTCCATTTGATTATTTTTCAGTTTCAAAATTAAATCCTTATTTTCTAACTTAAATTTAACATGGATATATTTTTCAATCCTCCCCCTCCGATTGTTCATTTAAAATTTCCACTCTTATTTTTTGACATTATGATAATTCTAATAACTTTTTAATACATTATTTAATAAGATTGAATATAAATGAGATATTTTTTTTATTAAATATCTTTAAATCTTAGGCTGTTCATTACTTATTGATAAATTCTATAATATTATAATGTTTATAATTTCAATAATGAATAACTATAAATTTTGAATTAGATTAGGTATAGCTGAAATGTAAGAATTATAATAGATATTGGTATAGAAGTATTTTTATATAAATCACCGAATAACTTCAATTATTTGATTCGATACCTCTAACTCCAAATATATTACCGCTTAAGTTTTATAAATCCATTCAATTAAATACTATAAAGAAAAGATGCTAAATGGAAATAAAAAGAATCCTTTTAAAAATGGAAATTAAAAGCACTAAAGCATTTATTCGATGTCCTATGATATATAGAAATTTATATCCAATGAAAACTCTCAAATTTCTTGAAGCTTTTATTAATCAGATCATTCATAAAGAAAAAAAGAAATAAGCGTGTAAACTTAATCTATATACTTAAATCAATCAGCATTTCACTTGTAATAAAGAAGTCTAAAAAATGTAAATAAATTCATAAAAGTTCTATGAGTAGCATTTTAATTATTTAAATGCTTCTTTATTATTTATAAGTTTAATTTTACTAAATAATTGAAGTGCTATCCTTGTGAATTATAATTTATCGAATGTTTAATTTGCTAAGTAGCAATAGCAGTAACACCTTTTATTTTGGAAATTTTAATCACACTCCGCGTCTCTAAATGTAGCCAGACTACCAAATGCCTCAAAATGCGGTGATTACTCACTAAACTAATCCCTTCCAGCCTCAATTTGCTCAACTGACTCACCTATAAGGTTTAAATCAAGTTCCTGCCATCTATTTAATTTTATGAGAATCCTCTTCGTAACAAAATGGATGATGGGGCCACCTATTTAAAGCCAAACTAGCTTCCCTTGAGTGGCGGGCTCTTCCTCAACCCTCACAGCTCTAGATAAAATCTATTTGTATTTCAAAATCCTCTTGCTACTCAAGAAAGGAACCTTTAGCTTGTTCAATAGATTTTACTTATTTAATTTAGATTTATCAGGTAAAGAAAGGTCTCAGCAATTATCAAGTCAAAATATTTTTGTAATTAATATTAAGCCAAAAAGAAAAGGACTGATCTTCTAATTTGCTCGATAAAAGAAAAATAAAGGACTCAAAAATTTGAAAATCATAGACTTGCCTTGGGATTCGCTCAGAAGATAAAATGTTTAAAAATTTAATTTAAAGACTCAAGATAACTCTTCAATAAGTGATTTAAAATTTGAAAGTACCACATCTTGCGAAACTGACCATCGCAAAAATAAAAAAATTCATATTATACAGCACATTTTTTAAAAAAATTGGCATCTTTTTATGAGATTCTTGGAAAATTAAGCTCGTATTTGTCTTTTTGAAATATTTTTAATTATAAATATATATCATAAAATTTATTATAAATGAATTTCGCAATTACAACTCATTGTGCTAACGACTCCACTCTAGTGAAAACTAGTCTCAAATTGTTTATTTATTTTAATTTTCTAATTTAAGGAATGAATGATCCATTTTGGAATCAGAAAATTCGTTATTGTGGGTCAATTGAGCCCATTTAATAATCATTTCCAAAAGGTATTGGCTTTGGTGAAATTATACCAAAAATCTATCTAAAGCCAGATTTAGTTTCATGCAACCATTTTATGATGAATATATCTATTACTATTTATGTACAGTTGCCTTACCAAGAAAATAACTTAAAGCAAAAATGATAGTCCATATTTTCTCTATTTATTAAAAAGAAACGTGGAAAATTTTAAAGGACTTAAAAACGATTTTAAAACTATCAGCATTAAATTTTAAGTTTCACCTAGACAAGTTTCAATCTTTATTTAATTCAAATTAATGATTGACTCTGTACTTCAATACTACTTGTATAATAAAATTTCTCTCTCTTCGAAAAAAGAATATTGGTCTGAGAAAGAAATCACTTAATCTAGCACACTTTTAAATCACTCACTACTCAAAAATCCAAACGAAAATGAATGCTATAATTTAAATGAATGCCCTAACTCATAATTCCTCGCTTGCCCAAGATCCGATGAATTAAAATTAGAAAAACGGATAATCAGTTGCTGAGAAAATTTATGAAGATACAGTAGAGGGCCGTATAAAATAATGCCTACAACTGGACCCTAACATTATTATGCTTACAGTTTTACTTTTTACTTTAACTAAACACCCAAATAATATTCGAAGATGGGAGATAAATGGATCTGAGTCAGTTTCAAAATCTTTAAGTTCCAGCTGTAAGAACTTTCAAATTCATCAAGTATTTCAAACTGCGCAGCAGCAGATGGATCTAAATTTAATTATATTAAGAGTGATTGTTTATTTTCCTGTGCGAATATAATGGGTGCAATAGGAGCTTCAAGAAGTGGCACAATCTCTTTGATCACTTGAGGTCTCACAACTAAGAGAAGCCCTTCATTTGCCCAGTTGACAAATGCTGCCAGCCTTTTACTCAAAGGAGTAACTTAAACAAGCACATGAAAATACATAAGAATAAGTGCTATAAACTACTTTTATAGCTTATCTTTCTTTATGAGCTATCTCAAATGCTCTGAATGCTAGCAACTCTTCACTAAATCGAAGCTATTGAAGCATTTTCAAGAACACCAAATATTTACGTAGATTATACCTTAAAAAGATATTTCAAATTTTTGAATTAATCTTATTAGAAGCAAAGATATAATATATTTAAAGAAGAAAAAAATAACCTCAGAGCTGCGAGATTGATGTTTGAAAAATAATCCAGGTTAAGCAGATCGGAGCAAAATTTATCATATATTATCTTTTTTTTATTTGCAAGAGTTGAAATAACTTATCATAAATAAATGCATTTCAAACATAAATGACTGGTCTATTGAATGACTACTATTCTAATATATTTATATAGCAGACCAGTATTCAATTATTATAAGTGAAGATTAAAAGGAAAAAGTATTTAAAGAAAAAATAATTTATAAAACTCTAAAAAGAGAGACTCCATCCATCACTTTCAAAGATTATCTTGCTATTATCAAACCTGTTTTTTCCTTCAATTCCCAATAAAATATTTTATATCAGTAGATATCAGAAGAAGCATTTATCGTTTTCAATAAGAACTAATTGACAAAAATTGTTTAAAGAGCATTTAAGCACAAGATAAATTTGCAATAGACTTAATCAATTAATTTTAAATTAACTTTTATCTAATGAATTCAAAGCAATCCAATTATGTTGCCAAAAGGCAGCCTATAACACTTCAGAAAATTTCTTACTACTAAAATTTGAAGTTGTGAATATCTATTCTCTTTTAAACTCCCAAGTGTATAAAGAAGACTCCTTTTATTTCATTAATTTATCGTTCTTTTGAATGAATTTTAGGGTGCTAATAAATTTTTAATCCTTTCTATTTAATAATTTTTAAGATTCTATATTATTTTTTCTTTTATAGAAGTTTAATAATCTATTTTAAAATAAGCCAGACTCCTAGATTTTACTAATGTTTTTTAAAATGCAAAACTAGGAATTAAAAATAATTAAGATGAGAGCTTTTAATGGTAAATGAAAGAATTTAATTCGATATTCATTTTAAAGCCTTAATTTTAAATAGATTAGTTAATACTATTCAAAGCATAATTATTTTAAAATGCCTCTTTGACATTTATTTTAAAAAGTAAAGATTTAAAAATATTTAATAGATGTGCCATTAATCTCTGATTAATATTTTTTATTTTTTACGAATATAAATTCATTTTCCATCAGCCTTTTTATAAATTAGGATTCAATCTATTATAATTAAGTTTGCAACTGCAGTAGAGACTTCTCTGCTTAATTTAGGATTATACAATTTCATATTTTTCACCTCCTCATATTTTTTGTCAAACATTAACACACAAAAATTACCAAATTTATAATAATTATAAGAAAATAAATATAAATTTGAAAATCGTAATTAAATTTTTATTAAAAAAATATTCTAATTCTATTGTAATAGGTTTTTAAAAATATAGATGATTAAATAGTTTTTCTAAAAATTACTTTTTTTAATAAAAAATTTATTAAGGTTTAATTAGGATGTTCTTGTTATTCTGGAATAAAAATATTCGAAACTTAAATTAAATTAATTTATAAGAGTAATATACCTCAATATTAAGAAGAAAATCAAAATTTGTCAAAGCAGATCAAAATATTTCCACATATTCAAATTATACAAATTTTTATTAAGTTTGGTGAAATTATTTATAAATTATTAAAATTATGGAGAGAAGAGTTAATCTGCTTTTTCAGATTGAATTATTTAAAAAATTAGTATTTTGTTTGCATTTGTCCATATTTTAGTTTTAAAAAAATGATTTTTTGCATAATTTTGATCCCTTCAGGTTAAAATTTAGCTATAATAGGTTTAATTACTTTACAGATGGTGTTTAGTGTTTCAAGTTATGATATGTTGATAATCTCTTTGAACCTTTACTTTATTTGGGAAATGCTCGAGTATATAATTTACTTTTAATTCGCAGCTTTTTATACTGATTCTTAGAATGAAGAGTTTTAAATTGAGATTTAAAAATATTTAACATATAAACGAGAATATTTAAACAAAATTATAGATATATCTTGTCAGTAATGAGAATTGGCTAATCAAACTAATTGTAAATTTTAAATTAGTTTGAAAGCTATTTGATAGTATAGCAAATTAAATAATATATTTAAGCCTATGCAACATTTTAGAGAAATTTTAAGATTATTTAATTTTGAAAAGATAAACTGCATTACATGTTGAGGAAAATAAAAATATTTTAATTTTAATAAACTGCGGATCAGTTAAAGACCAAATAACTAAAATGCATATAAATTTAACCTCTCTTAATTAAAATTTAGTTTAAAAATAAATAAAATATTTAGAGTAGTTTGCTTCTTCTTGAGTCTAACCAAAATTGGAGTAAAATTTTTCAGTAGTATTTTGGTTAGATACTGGGACCTCAGAGGCTTTTATTTCTCTAAATATAAAAGGTATACATTCATAGTTTATATTTTTACAGCACTATTCAGCTTTAAAGATATAAAAAAGAAAAATATATGAAAGCTATATTATTAAAAACTTAGTTAACTTCATAATTGCTAAATAAAAATTCCTGTTTGAATAAATTATTAGAGATGCAATCTTTCAATATATTTAGAGAGAGCAGAGCTAGTGCCTTACTAAGTAAAATTTCTGATTTAGAAAGGACACTCACACTACAACATGAGAGCAGGCAAGTAAGTTCTAGGATCTTCATTATCTTAAACTACAAAATACACTACTATATTTGTTATTGATTTACAATCTTTTCCTCGTCATTTTTGCTTAAGTTGTTTTGAGATTTTTCAAGAAAGAAAATTTTCAATAAGGTTTGCGAATTTTCATAAACAGTTAATGATGGCTATATTGATAGAATTAAAATGAAAGTATAATAAATTTACATCCTAAATATAGATAAACTCATTTAAATTTAATATAAGTCGAATTGAAATAGTAGATGTATATAAGTTTTAGATATTTTTTAAAAAAAATAAAATTAAGATACTATTTTCGGTATTTACTTTTCAAAATTAACTTAATTAAATTATCACCTGTATTCTGTACTCCAAAGTTCTAAGAATATCGATCTCCATTTCTAAAAACAATAAAGATTCTCTGAGTATTTTTTGAGAGTATCTATCGTGGCCTGCTTCTGAATAGATTTCATATAAAAAGAGAGGTTGAGGATCGTGGTACTTAGATGCAAGCCACATAGAAGTTAGTCCTAACAGATGGAATTAATTTGCCTCAAACTATTATAGTAGGAATTTTAATTAAAATCGGTGATTGATTAAAATAATAAATGGAGAATTGCAACTTTGTGTCAGTTGAAATCGAAGATTCACTCCCTGATCTGCAGTTTGTTCGATAGATTATAAAGTTTAATATTAGTGTCTTCTTTAATCATCTTCTTAGTACCTCTTAGCAGTAAAATAAGACTGAAGCACTCATCTTTATCCTCATCGTCCACTTCATAAAAACTTGTGACCTTTAGAACTCTTGACTGGGCACTACCATACAAAAGCTGAAAGGATAAAAAGTTGCTAGAAATTTTTGCTGAATAGAAAGGTCTAATAATTATTCAAATCTGAGATACTTCAACTGTCACTGATTTATTTCATTTTAATTTAATATCTAATTTAATTCGCTTTTTTATTAAATTCTCAGGTATATTCATTTTGCTCTTTTTCATTTTTACCAGTCGCCCTTATATTTTAAATAATTAAATTATAATCCAAATCTAGTAAGCGCATTCAAAAATTTTAGCATTAAGAATTTTTAGGAATAAGAAAACTCCCTAAAAAAAAAAGGGGGAAATATTTTAATTCCCAAAAATAAAGAAATTTTCTTTAATTAAGTGCAAAATTTTAATCAATTTAAGAAAATAATTTTCTTAAAATTAAATTAACCTTAAATTAACAAAAATAATTTTGATTTTTTATTACTCAAAATTTGTTGTTATATTTAAAATTACAAACCGATCTATTATGGAGTAGGTAAGAAATATAGCTTGGGATGAGCTTTTATTAAAAATCTAGAACACAAGATAAATCCAGTCGAATAGCCCAGATCTCAGCTTTTTAGAAATCTTAAAAAAATTATAAGCTTTGGACAAATACTCTTCAAAGTCAATATTTGAATGAAAAAATATTCTTTTTATAACGTCATTATCTGCAATTAGGATTTTAGATGTTTGCGAATTTGATTAGGTAAAAATAAACTTGTAAATACAAGTTTGATTATTTAAAGGTTATTCTTTTTTTTGGGAAGCTCTTTTCAAAATGTATGAGTAGTCTTCTTCGAATATCTCATCGCAGTCTTTCCTCAAACTCTTTATATAAAGAATTAGACACACATAATATTTTGATCTTAAGTACTGAAGGCTCAAGTATTTCGTGTTTGAATGCGTCGCTAGCTACTTGCTCGAGTGTCTTTGGGATTTTTTTAACCTAACCAAAACCTGCTGCAAATTCTAATTTCCATTAATTATAGGTGAGAAATTTTTTTAAAAAAAAGTTATTAAAATAAGTAAATAAATTAAAATGGAGAAAATCAATTGTGGCATTTTAAGTGTGTCATTTTTAAATAATTGTTAGAAAATTGCATTCAGCATAAAACTCCAAGAAACTTTCATCCTTTGAACTTTGTAAGTTAGCGATCAGAAAATAATTATAAGCCATACAAAGTAAAATGCAGAAGGAATAATTGGAAGAAAAACGCTCGCACTTTATCTCACTACTGAGAGATGCTACTGAAATTATTAAAGAAGAAACTTATAATAATTTTTTATTAGAACAAGCCGAATATTAGGGGTCTTTCAACGATTTCAACTGCCACGAAGATGCAACTCTTCATTCATATTTATCATATTGCAGTTTTAATTAGTCTATATTATTCCCAAAGCATGTCAAATTCAATAAAGTAGAATATAAATTTTCATCCAAAGAAAAAAAAAGTATCCAAAATAATCTATAGGTAAGATGCAAAGATTTTCCATTGATTATATGTTAAACATTTTTTAATAAAAAAAAGGTAATACTAATCTAAATGGAATAAATACTATTCTTAATAAATTATTCATTAAAATATCTTGGGGGTATTATAGCTCCTTAAAGGATGGTATCTAGAACTATAAAATATATTTTTAATAAAAAATAAATACTTTTAAAAAATAATAACAAATTGTATTCAATTAAGTGCTTTAAATAAGGATTAGAACTTGAAAAAGTTTGATTTTTTTGTCTTTACTGGGCTTGGAGCTCCAATATTTTTAAGAGAGGAGTTAAAGTATAAGTTATTCTATTTCTCAGTGCTAACTGCAGTGGAAGGGGTTAGTTCTGATTAATCTCCTCCGTATAGATTTTTCAATTGACTTTTTATCTCCATTACTTTAATAAATTAAAAGTAGATTTGCTTAACTTGATTTTGGCTAGTCTTTCTAAAGTGCGAGGACTTGAAAGTAGAGGAAAGATCACCTGGATGATTAAAATTTTCTGTGTGTATTATCTCTTGAAGATTATAACTTGAGAAAGAGTTCATTGAGCTGAAAGAGCCTTGAGAAAGTTATTCATCGGGTTTTATAAAAATCTTGGGTAGATTCAAATGCCTGAGATTGGAATGGGCCCTCTGCTGAATTTTATTGAAACAGTCAGAATTTGGCCTAATTAAATCAGTCCCCTAAGACTTTACATTATACCTACACTACTGCTATTACTGCTAAATAAAATGGAAATATTTTGAGAATAAATTTTCCTATTTTGTGAATAACTAAACTGTGCTCGCTTTTGCATTTTAAGCAGTGTAATTTTTTGAGAAATAGTTAAGCCTTAGCCATTTGATTATTTAGGAGAGCTGCTTACGCTCTGCATTTGGCATTTAAAAACCTAAAAATAAGAGTCATTCTTTAAATAATTAGCAATATTATGTAATTATCCTGCCCACATGTAATTCAAAAGTCAAATGATTAGATACATAAATGACAGTATCTTAGTTAACAGCCTTGGAAAATATTATATTAAATTAAAAAACTTTAACTTCATTGAGTTTGATATTTTATTGCTTCTCATAATAATTGTTACTCATAATCAATGAAGACAATTTTTTTTTTATTATAAGATCATAAATTATTAAATAGACAAAAGTATATCTCAGATTAGAATTAAAATATACTCACTATAAATGATTTATTTGTATTTATAAATGTTTTATTGTAAAATAAATTTTCTAGGTTTATTAAGAGTTGGCGAATAAATCATGTTAGTTTTTGCTGATTTTAGTGCTGAAGGACATTTCAGGAAATGCTGAATACTTTGGTCCTGGTACGCTTGTTACATTTAAAAATAAATGAATAATAAGTTTGTATTAGTTTATATTGATTAATTAAATATAGCGGGTATATTAGGCTCTCAATAAATAGGCATTGGTTTTAGACTAAATTAATCGACTACTTTAAATATAATATAGTATATACTATTAGCAGCAGAGACCCAAATTAATTTTATTGTCATTTTTATTTTCAGATTCAAATAACTGCTCATAAATAAAACATTTAGACCAATGATTATAAACAAATATTAAAAGTAGAATAATACTATATACTAAGATTTAGATATATTCTCTGAAAGTGAAAGTATGAATTAGAGATTCTAAAGTAATCTATTTTTGAAAGTGATCTAAGAAATAATGAATTTCATTAGCTTTTAAAATCTCAGTCTTCTTATTTATTTTAACTTGGTTGCTTATTATGTTTCTTAAAAATAAGTAGCTTTAATTTTGAATCTGAGTTTAAATCCTTTACCTAGATTTAATATAATGAGAATTCTTATTTAACTCTACTGATTTATTAGATAGCTCAAGTAAGATGATCTGAGTTATATAGGCTAATAATTTGTGAGAAATATTTTACACTTATAGTTATTTAATTAGTTCTTCTCATGATGCTATTTAGTAGATGAAAACTTAAATTGCATTTGTCTAAATTAAGGTAGAACAATTTATTAATGCAAAGAATATGCATATGTAATATATAGGAAGTCATATATTGATTAGTCTAATAGATTTTTAATATGCAGTCAGTCAATTAGTCAGTTAGTGATTAGATATTTGAGGTATTCCAAATAATATTTCTGTCTTCTTCCTTCACAATTTCATTTAGGGAAGCTCAGTTCTCAACTGAGAAATCATTCTTTAGTATAAATCTCTTTGAACTTTCTTCATTCATTAAATCATTCAATACGTATATATTACTACTTATAATTGGGATATAAATTGTTTGGACATGGCTGTAGCGTTTGTTCCTAAACAAAGTACTTTTTAATTGCTTTAGTTATCTTAGAGGCAATCGATTGTTTATCGTTAATGGGGATACTGTAATGTTAAGAATATGACTCAATAATAAATAATGGAGAAATTATAGCCATTTTTTTATCAATAAGTGATTCAAACCCTTAGCATGCCAAGATATAATATAAATGGATTGCTCTAAGTCTAAAGCAACCTATATTGAAAGTGAAAATAGTTTAAATAGAGTCCAATCTCAAATAAAAAATAATTTTAATTAAGCAATCGATAAAATGAGTTAAATAAATATGGTAACTATAAAATATTAGAGAATTAATTCCCATTTCGAGTATTAAGTATTATTTGAGAGCTCGTTAGCTCTTTTAGATTTTCGTTATTCTCTTTTTAAGAGTTTACTAGAGTTATCTATACAAACCCCCTCCTCTTCTTCTTTTTCTTGCTGATCTTCTTCATCTTAATTGAAGTTAAAATTTGGTATTTTTCTATAGGAGATACCTGAGTGGTAGCTGCAGCTAGCTCTTGCTTTTTTAAATCTTTGGCTAAATTAAGTACTATTAAGTTTAAGCAGCTGGTTATTTGAGGATGCGATAATATGGAAGTTATTCGCAGACTAGTTGCGCAGAACAAACTCAAAGTTAACGCTTTTAAATTATAAAAGCTATCTCTGAAATAAATCTCTTCTCATCATCTGCGAAGTGAAGAGTATCTTCCATACGCGAGAAATGAGTTCGCATTATTAAGATTTAAAGAAAAGTTTAAATTAAGTAATTTAAATCGTTAATAAAATGGTAGCTTCCTCATAGTAAGTAACACCATGCAATTTGAAACCTATAACCCGTAACACATCTATTTCCATAGATCTAATTTCGTTCTTAGAAAACTTTTGGTTTGTAATAATTATGATACAAAAGATAATAAAATATTAAGAGGCTTGTAAGTTAAAAAATAATAAAATTTTTCTAAACTGGTTTTAGACTATATATTTTTAGATTTAAATGGATGGAATCAAACATTTGAGTTTATAGTTTAATAAATTTTGGTGGCCAGCTTCATAATAAAGCTCATCTATATTAATTGGTTTAGAGTCCTCAGTCTTAGACGCTATCCAGCAGGCAGCCATTCCTAATAAATGGAAGCTTTCAGGTTCGATTGCATGTTCTTTACACTGACAGTTAAGTTTCTAATCTTGCTCTGCAGCAGTGTAAATTCCTTACTGAACTTCCTCTTCCCTTTGGCAGTTTTAACACTCCTATTTAATTAGAATAATTATTTCTGAAGGTATTTATTAAGCACGTAGGTATCTATTATAAACCTATAAAAAATTAAGCAACAATTGCGAATTAACAATCAATGTATAAAATTATTGAATAATGGTTTATTGTAGGCTAAAAACACCGATTTGAAGGAGCTTTTGCCAAGAGTTTTGAAAACTAGGAGCATCCAATCTAGCAGCCCCGATCTAAGTTATTTGCCAAGGTTGAAAAATTTATAAGCTTTTTAATGCTGCTTGTAGGCACTTTTAATTGAAGTGGTGTCGAAAGTCTCTAAAGTGGGAAACGCTCTCTCTTCATAATTTTTTAAGAGTGGAGTAAGAGACGCTTTATTAAATTTTGAGTTGAACTAAGGACTATTATTTAAGCTTATCTTCCTAATTAAAGGTCTAATTTGAAAGTTACTCTAGTTATAAGTTCACTAAAAATTATTTCTTTATTCTAAATATTCTTTTATTGTATAATTTAATATATTTTTATTTTTTAATTAAAGGGCCTTTTTTTATCAATTCTTTTTCTTATTTAAAAATTTAATTATAATATATTTTAAGTTATTATTTTAAGTTCTGAGTGTTAATCTGTGATTTAGAGCTGTCAGTTGACCTAGTTTATATAGAAGAGTTAGATAAAGGCGTTCTTTACCTGTCTTTTACTTTATTTCAGTTATTAGTAATTTTGTTTCACCCAACCATTCACAGCCATTAATGAAATCTCCTCAAGGTTATACTTTAACAAATCTTCAAATAATTATAATAATGAGAGAACATATATTATCATTCTTAGAAGATAAAAATTGATTTAAGTAACTCAATTAAAAGATAAAAGGAATATACTTTTTTTCCATTTTATTCAGAGGGGAGATTTTGGAGCTGTGATTTTAGATTTTACAATCAGGTTTCTGAGAGTTGTTTTTTCTATGGCTTCGTGGGGGCTTTACGGCTGATGAAGAGGCAGATAGTCCAAAATTGCTTCTTATAGCTTGAGAATTTGCAAATGGTGAAGAACTGAATTTCTCTATTTACTCTTATCCTATCGCAAGCAGATTGTAATTAGGAGTGCAGTTAGTCAGTTAATCTGCAACTGAAATATTACTAAAATTTGAATTATAAACTTAAATAATGAAATTATAACATGGATAAATGATAAATTAATTCTAATGATATCTAGATTTAAAGTCATGAGTTGCATATTAGACTTAGATTATTTTATTCTGGGCACTATTTTGTCCACTGTAAACAAAATATTAAATTCTGGATTGAGTAATAGTTGGCTGCGTATTCTTCTTGGCATGTAAAATCCTAGGAAGAACCCTTTGAAGAAAAGTTTAAATTATTTAAAAAATATTTGCGGAGGGAAGTAGTCATTAGATTCTTGAGTGAGGTCATTTCCTTGCTTGGAGTGATTTATAGCTGAGTGAATTGGCAGTAAGCAATTTATTTTGCCCTTAGAGAGTATTAAGGGTCTGCTTCTAGTAAACTGTTAAGGTTTCCTAACAACCGCACTTTAAGACTCATGCAAGACGCAAAGTTTAAATAAGAATTTTGCTCACGCTGTGGTCCCTAGGTTTTGAGGCAGAAATTTAGTTTCCCGTCCTATCGCTTAATATCAAATAACTCTAAAAATTTTGCTAAAAAATATAAGTAAATTGAAAAAGTAAATCCTATGTGGCAGATGATGCCACAAAGCGTTAATTGTAGCTATTCATAGTCTGCATTTCAAATGGGCTTCTGTAGAGAAAGTAAGAGGAGTGGAGTTTAGGATGCTTTAGACATTATTACTTTTTGGAAACATCTTATTTCTTTGCTATTCTCCATCGGCATTCGAAGATAAATCCCGCTCGCTTTTTAGTCTATAGAAGAATTCCTCGGCCGAATCTGTATTAAGTATTCTGATACGCATTTAATAAAGATCCTCACATATGTAATCTTTATGTAAACAATAAAATGATGCTGGCTTCTTAAAATTTTAATTGTGCTTGTTTAAGTAGATCTAGATCTCTCTATTGTGAAAAATCGTTCAGAGTGGCACCTTTTGATTGAGTGGAGGGCGCAATTGCCAGCCTATTTTCTGGCTCAGCTACTCTCTTTGCTAATAATTGATTCTGATTGAAGAAATTGACATGAGAAACTCTGGATGGTCTTTGGATTTGAAGGTGTTTATTTTAGTGTAGGAGTGGAGCAGAGGTGTTTATAACTTTTTTACAGATATTATTTCAATTTTTATTAAAAAAGAGGCTTTTAAACTCAGTTACTTTGAGATATATTAATTATATAATCTTAATCTATAGTGGAACAATATTATATCGCGTTATGAATACTTATGCTCCAGGACTATATATTAAGGACTCAATTAGAGTTAGAATATATTTGAAAAATAATTATTTTACAAATATAATTTTGGTAGCCTATTATAAATCAGGAAAAACTTCATTTAATTATAAATCGAAAGTCTAAAGTTATAATATTTCCTACTATTCTGCAATTTGATATTTATCGTTAATCTAAATAAGCAAGCAATTTAAAATAATTTAATGAAATTTTTATAGTAAAAAATTAGTTAGAATTAAAATTTTCAAAAGTAATTTACTTTTTTTAAAGTAATATGATGAATGGCTTTGTTCGTGAATAATTATTTTGAGGATTTTAAAAATTTAATTCAGTTAAATTCTAATTCTTTTCTATATCTCTCTATAATACTATAATTAGAGATTAAATCTATCCACAAATTAGAAGATATTTAAGTTTAAAACAAATAATTAAAACCTAAGAGCAACTAAAATGCTAAAATAAATTTTAAATTCTTGATTTTAAATATAAAAATGCATTTAAATATAATTAAAATCTTGATCTGTATTTAAAATTTGTTATAATTAAATGCTCACATTTAAAAGTAGAGTAGATTATTTATTGAGCAGTTTAATTTATCTTTTGAAAACATTTTCGCCTCTATAACTGATTAGGTGGGATCTTATTTCAAATAAGTAGAGATCCAATTTAAATAATTAATTAAATATTAAATAAACTGCTGATTACTTCAGTTCGCAGGTTTAATTGAAGTGTTTGTTAAAATTATAGTCTCAAGTCAATAATTGTCAGAATTCATTGGTTTATAAATTATTATTCTGAATATATGTCCTCTCATTAAAAATCAATTTAAAGCGCTAAATTTAAAGTAAAATAAATATATAAAACACATTAAGAATGACTGTGCTTATCTCAGAGATCTGCTCAAAGATTTAATTAAAATTAAAGTTATACTATTTTTTAATGTTCAAAACTATTTACCAATTGAACTCTAAACTAATTACTAAATTAAATAAATCAATTTAAAACTTATTTGGAATTTAAAATATCATTCTAATTAGTGAGAGAGCATTTCGTATAATTCCTGAAATGCTGTAGTCTTTATTTATTTTATATTGGAAAATATTAATTATGATCTTATTTAAGATTTTATTTTAATCTATATTAAATTATCTTCAATATGATATAAATATCTTTATACTTTTATTTAAAAGCTTATTTTTTTTTAACCTGATTATAAATATTTGTGCAATATTTCTGATATTTTTATACTTTGAGTCGAATAGAACAAGTTCTTTTTGAGAGTCCTTATTTTCTTCTTTATCGAGGAAGATTTCTTCTTTATATCAAAATACTCAGAATATAAAGTCTTAAATTTTAAAGGTGTTTTAAAATGTAACTAAAAAAATAAATCCTACTTATGAAATTAAATAAAAGGCCATTATTTTGAAAACTATAGAGTATTCAGTAGATTTCAAATAAAAATACTTAATTTAGCCAATTTGCACAATAACAATGAGATTCTAATTTATTGATATATTTATTAAGGACGATATATTTTTTATGGCCAAAACTAACATGCTCCTGAAGATAATTAAATTATGCATTAATTTAATTGATGCCAATTATGTGTTAAATTTTGAGCTGGTTAAATTCTTTTTTTGCAATGCTTTATTGGTTTTTGAAGATAAAGGCCTGAATTTTATTGCTGGGGAATTAGAGGTACTCTAGATTTTAAGTGCTGGTGAGAATGTGATATCACTCGAGCAGTTGTCTTCCAGTATATTTTTGTATTTAGAATCACTATTGCTTGAGGAAATACTGCCAGAGGCAGAACCAGTATATGGAGAATGATTTGGCACTCCATCCCTTTTTTCCTTGGATTTTAGAAATCTAAGGACTAGCAGATTAAGGGCCTACACAAAGTCTTAGTCAAAAAGTTTTGGAGAAATACGAAGGCTGCATACACTAAAAAGAGATAAAACAAGCGTTGCATCATAATTTACAAAAATAAATTAAAATATATTTGCATCTGAGATCAGGCATTTTAATTCATCTGTCACAGAATATGTATTCTGTACTTCCATAATAAAGATTCTCATTAATATTTTACATAGAATCTTATGGAAAAATAACCAAAATGGAGTAAATTAAGTTAGTGGCTCTTTCATAGAATGTTTCTTAATTCAGTTTAAAGCCACTAACCCTTAAAATTTCTATTTCAACTTGTCTGATAATAGTCTTTGAGTAGGTTTTGTGAGCAGCATCATTGTAGATTTCCTCAAGGAAGATCGGAGAGGGATCTTCATATTTAGAGGCAATCCACATAGCAACCAATCCGATCAGATGAAAACTTTCGTTGTCTACTTAAAACCGGGTATCACATGAGTATGTTTAGGCCCCACAAATTTGATTTCTGGAGGATCTAGTCTCTCTTTTATTGTCTAAGCTAAATTATGAAATTAAAAAAAACTTTCTTCAAGGTATTTATTGAGGATATACTAGTCTATGATATTAAAAGCGATAAACGTTGTCTTGTGAGAGCTCTTGCCGATAATTTAAAGAACTAATAGAATCCAGTCAAAAAGCCCAGCCCTTAAATTTTTAGTGATTTTAAAATTGTTGTATGCTTTTTTTAAATCTCTAAAACTCTCATTTCCTATGATTCCTTGCTCTTGAACTTGCAAAAAATTCGTCAAAGAAGTAGCATCAGATAAGCATTATTAAAGTTGAAAATTAAATTGAAGTCGGTGATTAGATAAAATAATAATGGAGAGCTGTAACTTCGTGGCAATTAAAATCATTCATGCATCCCTCGATCTGCAGCTTGTTCGATAGCTTATCAAATGCTAATATAAGTTTCTTTTTTAATTATCGCCTCAGCAGCGAGATATGATGTGCTCAAGATCTTACTTTCGAAATATGCTTTCAGATTTAACTTGTAAAACTTATAACTCTGAGCTGAGGGCTCCCACACAAAGGTTGCAAAGATAAAAAGTTCTTATAATTATATGCTGGATCGAATGGTGTAATAATTATTCAAATCGGACCTACTTTAACTGTCATGATTTTATTCCATTTTAATCTCTTTTTTTATTAAATTCTCAGCTATATCTTTGTTTTTATTTACGATTATCACACTATTATTTCCCAAGTGGAGAAATTGAATCTCGTTACTCTTGTTAATTAATATTAGAGCAGTTTCTTTACTACGATGGTAATTGCTTATTTATTAATTTTTTTTGCCAATTCGATTCTTAATTTAGTATAGTATCTTTAATAGCCAAGAGGGATACTTATTCCAGGTTTAACTTATTTAAATCACTCTCAATTTAAGAATATTGGAGAATATAAATGCTAATACTTTCTACTTTAGAGGGAAGAGGTAGATGGAATAAAGAGCAGGAGATCTGAAAAATTTGGATTTTATTTGATCGAATCTCAAATGCGCTGACAAGAGGTTTTGAGAGTTCTAGCTGTAAGTGCTTGAGTTTGATTCAGTTAACTCTGCTATCGGTGATTGTTTAAAGACTTAGATTTTGCAGCATTTCACAAAACTTGGAGTGTTTTTCTTGGTCAAAGGTATTTTTGGGCACCTCCTCTAGATTTTAAAGAATGCTTTTGTAGTTGGATGTTCGACTTAGATTGCTTGACTCTTGGCTCAATCTTTTCAATATAAATCTTTGGAACTGAGTTCATCACTGATGAGAAGCACTAATTATAAAAATTGTCTATAAGATGATATAAATTTAATACAAAATTTTGAAATTAAGGACATTTAGAGACGTAGTACTTTCGTCAAGACAAAGTTCTTCAATTTTTTCTGTCTCTTCTTGCGAAATTATTTCTTAATTGCTCTAAGTGCAAGTGGAAATTCTGAGTATCGAGGCGTTATCATCTTATGAATCTTAAGTGCACTCTTATAATTTCCTCTTTATTTCTATTGCTTTGCGAATCTTGAAGGACCTTTAACTAGGGACAGGTTTGGAAGCAGATGCTACAATCCTAGGAATGACTGGGGGAATTTCTTTCTATAATTCTTGAATCTCTATAGTCTTTTGCTCAGATAATTCATTTTAGCTAGGACGGCTCACAATTAATTTTATAAACAATTTTTTTAACCTTTCTTAATTTACAAATCTAGAATATACCAGGAATTAATAAATTTCATGAGATAAAGGGAAATTTAAGATTTATATTTACTAAAAATAATAGAATTTATAATTTAAATGCTCTGATTTTGGCAAGAGGTATTTAAAAGATTTCTTTTATGATTTCTAAACTTTAAAATTACAAAATATATATGCTCCAGAATTTTATATTTTCTATAACACTATAAGCAATAAAATGTAGAAAGGTTTTAAAATCTTATTTTTCTTTTCATTAAATCGATTTGCGTGAATTACAAGAATAGTGAAAAAATGTAATAAGATCAGATTTATTTTTCAATTTACATTTGGAGAAAGAATTATTTAAGTTTAAGTGCTAGGAGTCTTGAAGAGACATCAATCTGTCTCTTCTTTGAATGAGAGGTAGATCTGAGTTGCCAGCTTATTTAGTTACCTACAAATTCTGAGGGAAGTTGATTTCTTTTGACGGAGGCTGTGGACATTTAGTGTTCTTGCTAGTTGGTGAGACTTTCAGAGAGTGGATAAGTCTATATTTACAAATACAAAATTTTATTATTATATTAATATTGCTCTTTAAGTACATTAAAAATCACAAATATTTTTATTCTATTAATTTTTGAATTATAAGTGACAAAACTATTAATTGTATTAATTTTATGTTTTTTGGTAATACTTTACCTCTTTCTATAGATTACAATGGGTTTATGCCTTATAGGAACTGATCGAAGTTAATTGTGTAAGTGGAATAATGATTCGAAATATCTTCTGCTTTATAAGTGGGATACAAAACCCAATCTTATAATATTAATCTTTACCTCTGAAATGGTAGACTCCAAGACGACTATCGACCAACTCGCGAAATGTATAAACTCGAAGTAGGATCTCTATGAGGCTGCCTTGAGGAACCAGTTCTTTCTGCCCTGCATCAAGTCAAAGCGCGTCACCGAAGACTACATCATGAACGTAATCAATGGCTCTACATGATGTCCTCACTATCCAGAGATCAGACTTCTTCTCTGCCCCAGACCATCAACTATGGATGTACTAGTTAAGAAGCTGCAGGCAGTCGCGGAAAAGTTCAACAAGAATCTTGGCATAGACAAGTCTCACATGCCCCACAAAAGATGGATCCTGGCTCTTCTCTCCACGCATTCGCCGAAAGATGAAATCTTCGCGAAAGTTTATGTCGCTCCACAGGTACAGAGAGGGGACACAATGTATCGCACCCTTGGTTTGGCTCCTACCTTCTTGGAGGGATTGCCACAATCGCAGAAGCGGGGCAAGGTGCTGAGGCTGGGTTTCACTAACAAAGGGAAGGCCCCTTTAAAGTACATGCGGCTGAGGGGGCTCGGAACAAGATGAAAATCAGATCGGAAGGAGAAGGTAAAAATGGAAATGCGGAGGCAGAGCAAGGCGAAGTTCAGCAAGAAGTTAGCATTCACACAGCAGCAGTCAGGCGACCAAGGAGAGAACATCTGTCAAAGGGAAGGCCATACAGTGATCAGACCGAGTGGCCACGAAGCGATGAGAACAAAGTCCGGTAGTGTGAGCGAGCGATAGCTTTAACTTAAGTTTAATTTAAATTATAAATTGCATCTTTGAGTATGTGCTCGGGAGGGGTAGGGATGCCAGTATTAGTTAGCTGGGAGACCGTGGCCTTCCTCCAGTCTTGCTTGAGCACGAACCAGGCCGTTCGATTGGGTTGAGAGAGAGCAACTGTAAGGCGGTAGGTACTCAATAGAGACCAAAAGGCAGGGGAACTTGACCCTTTCTGCTCTTTTGGATGGATAGATTGTCCATGAGGAGGACGCTCCCCCGTGTGACGCGCGGAGCGAGCTCGGTGAGGGAAAGCGAGGGAAATGCCCCAGGTTGTTGCTGCCCAAAAATGGTCTTGGAGTGCAGGAGGCCTCCCGTGTCGCTGATAGCTCCGATAACATTCATAGACTTTCCGCGCGTACTGGGAATTTGAATTTATGCGCTCCTTGAGGCAGCTTCGTTTGGGAACTGCCACGCGTTGAAGGTCGACTCGTCAATGTAGACCAAGTGACGGCCCTCGTGATCCACCGGGTCCTCGCTTGGAGAAAACCCGCTGCCTCTCCTGAGCCTCCCCTCCTTTTCCTCCTTGCGTATGTAAGCGTTCCAGAGCGAGGTACTTAACTCCCTTGCGTCTGTACCTTATCTTAGCCCAAAAATTGAAAGCAGTGGTATTCATAGTGGAGGTGGAGGTAGTGGCAGCCTGCTCCAGGTGAGATAGGTGTTTCTTTTAGGACCCCAATGGATGTGACTCGCTGCTCGGTCTCCGGGGGAGAAGAGGCCGGGTTTCCCCTCTTGCTCTTGTTGACCACAAACCGTGT